>JAIPRK010000603.1:0-70957 GCA_025469195.1 Chaitophorus viminalis
GGGGGGGGCGCCGCAGCCCATTCAGCCCCCCCCCCATAAATACGCCCCTGTTATGAAATATGTTTATATGATATAAAATATATATATAAGCAATATCAATTTTTAAAATTTTAAAATATTGAAAAAACAATTTGTATGAGAGACTCTCAACGTTCAAGTACCTACATTGTATATTATCTTCTCTGTATCCGAATAAGTGTTAAACTATTGAGACATGTATAAGTATTATGTATAAGTATATGTATAAGTTTTTACTAATACTCAAAACTTGTTATTCATGCAAATAGCAGGAAATTTAAACATCTTCATATTATATGCGTATATGGACACATGTATTTTTACATTTTCGAGGGTAAATTTCCTACAACTTGTATATAACTACTGAATTCCCTAAACTTTTCATTTAAGTGTTTTCCGTAACTGCAGACGCAAATGTGATTTATAGAACGAACTTACGTGAATGTGTGGGACCCGTATGTATTATGAAGATCAATGTGATGGATGTAAACATAATAGTATAATATATTATTCTTCTTATCGTATATACGTTAATAAAAAGATAAATAATCAAATATTTGCAAAATATATGATATCAAGAAAATTAATAATCAAAAATACATAATTTATCACTCATTGCACTATAATTTAACACACGAAACATATTATTGAATAATAAATTAAGTAAAAATACATTTTGACAAACGTATACATATAATATAATATAATAAGCAATCGTAACTTGGTTCAAACGATTAACATATTAACGTATTATAATATTATGTACTCATTATTATTGCATTCGTATTGTAATTTATAACGATAACAGATATTTAAATGTTGAAAGTAATTATGTACTAATATGTTGACCTCATTACTCTAGACTCTATACAGTGAACGCATACATCAAGATACAATAAATAATATGAAACGATAATATTGCTGATGTCTTGACAACGAGATGTTGATTCATATTTAAAACACGATAAAAGTATAAGCAAAAATTCTGTTATTATAATATCAAATTAATGTTTTATTAAAACTAAGCATATTGTAGTATTAAGCAATTTTAACAAATTTTAGTTAGGTCGTGGGAACTGTCGTCCAACAGGATGTACACTAGAAATTTAATATTGTTAGAATTATCCTATTCAGTAAGTTTACGTATATTGTACAGAATATAAAGGCAGAAGACAAAAGAAAATAAATAACTCTTATGGTGATCGTGTGACTCGATCACCATAGGGAATTTATGCTCTTTTAAGTGCTAGTAAAATTTCTTTTGTGTATGTCGATACATCGATCCAATCGGCGTATACGACAATATATATGTATACAATACAGCCATATATGGTATGTACTATAATAACCATATGCATAAAGGTTGCTGTTATACACATGGATGTCCGCATTTGATTTTTGAAATAATTGAAAATTTTCGAACAAGTTTAAAAACAGATTTTCGACTGTTATTGGAATGAAAACATGTGACCTTTTAGAATGTTGCAAAAGTGAATATATGAATGTGAGGTGTCAAAAATAAAAGGTTTCCGTTTGAAAATCAATAGTCAGAATTCCCCTCCGCCTTACACCTTGTCCACTATAAAAGGGTGACAATTAAAAACACCCCACCACAATTGCTGCAGATGCCTATGCCCTATATACACCTATTTGTACAGAACGCGTGTAGCGGGATGAAACGTTTTATTAATAAACGAATGAAACCCACGAGAAATCATACTCATATACGAAATAAAATATGTTTAAAAATGTTTAAAAACTCGAGAGGATGTTATCGCGGCGAGTAACAAGTCTGTCAAATAAGACTATATAGTGAATCTTATTTCATTCAAAATTTGAAATCGATTTATCCAGATGCATTCATCTTTATTTCTATCGTATAGATTCTTTTCTACTTGTGATCTCAACAATGATAATTGTTATACACTTTATGTGCGGTCGTGTGAGATTTAATCCTCGGCAAGTCAAAAAAGGATTTTTTTCTTCTTATATACCTATAATATATATATACTCGAAATTATGAAACTGTTCAAGAATTTCAACTATTGTTCAGTTCTACAAAAGCATAAAGATTAAAAAATAAAAAAAAAATAAAAGTTCGTTCGGAGTTGTTCGCTAGTGGCACTCAAAATTGATTAACTAAGGTACTATCGTACAGTTTCAAACAATCTATATACATAATACATATATATGCGCGCACCCAGCGATGATTGATCTAAAGTTTCTCTAAATGTTTCTTAAATTTATAATATATTATAATATGAGTATTTATTATAAGTTTACAGATATCGGCGCGAAATCGATGGGTTTCAAACGTGTTATACTTAATTGTTATGGCTGTTATGACTGTTGAATAATTGTAAATATTATTAGCTCTATAACCTTTGTAAAAGGTTAAAAAGTGTTGTATGTACAACAAAAAGTTTGATGATGTTCCGTACATATTATTATACACATTGAAGTTGCGAAAACTAAAATATATTGTGAAAACTCATTATATGAGAATAATATTTTCATTTAACTGCCCATTAGGAAGTTTTTGTATACGACTAAAGTTTAAAACGATTGTACTACGCGATTCATTTAATGTGGTATAAGGTATAATTATACATAATCATATTTATCGTACTTTAAAAACAAAATTGGTACAACAAAATTTAAATTGAATTGTCTCAACTTTTACCAGTGTGCGACGAGCTTACTTCCAAAATCGTTTACTTTATAATATACATATTTAGGTAGGTAGGTATACAAGTGAATATGCATTTACCAAGAAGATGTTGTAGTACTTAAATAAAACTACTTATTAGTTATTTGCATTTTAAAGATTACTATTTCAACGGTTAAATGTCAATGTAGGTTACCTAACTTGGATGAAGCTACTCCTAACCTGTAAGTACCTATAACACTTCTCTCGAATAGGTACCTATTTATCGCGGTTATTACTATTAGCTAATATTATGTGATTATTATTTATATTCATGACTATAATCAGTAAATAAATAAAGAAAGCATTTGGCTACCTAGTCGATTAAATTGTTATTTCGAAACCATAAATTTAAAATAATATCATGTAGGTATGATGAAATATGAAGGTATTCATTATTGGCATCGATCAAATATTGTATTATCACGCTTTGCATTAAATCGTTGAGCAGCTATAAAACAAATTATTTAATAGTTTTAATAAGTCAACAATAAAATGTTTAGTAGATACCATTTAAAAGTTACAAACCAAATATCTATAATAGTTATAATTGCATTTACAAATTTATTTTACCACGTCGATTTATACAAATAAGAAGTGTAAAATTTGTATTTATTTAGTTGATTCCCGAAACAGAACCTTATTAATGAAGCTTACATTTTTCAAAATAATTATCAGATATTCATATGAGTATATCAGTATTTGACTATTTCTTAAGCTTATAATATTATTTAGGTTGTAGGGCCGTAGGGGGAAGGTGGGAAAAATGACCATATAGTAAATAAAGTCGTATATTACAATTGTGTTCTTGTAAGTTGTTACCATGTTTATCAACTGATAAATAATCCTATTTGGAAAATGAAAGTTTTATATTTAATGCGGCTCATCTTAGATTAGTATTCGAATTTAATAATTATGATAATTAGTTATTAGTTTATTACGTATTAACAGATAATATATCTGAGTAAAATTTTAAACAATATAATATGATTTTTTTTCTAATGACTGATAGAATTATTAACTTTTGTTAGAAAGAATAATTTTTTTTTAATTATTAAAGTAAACATGATGAAAAGGGTGAAGTGGTGTATGCCATTTTTTACTTCTGAAAAAGTGTTATTTTTTTTTTTTCATTTTTGAAAACTATTCAGAAACTCATAGGCTAAAACAGTATTATTAATCACAGTCTCACAGAAAAATTGGTGTTTATATATCTTTTTTTTCTTCTAAAAAGTTCATTAGTTAATATACATAGGTAGTCATTTTGAAATAATTTCACACTAATGGATATTGAATGATCACCTAACCTTACCTAATCTAGATGGGCAAAGTTACTAATTTTGTAATTTAAAAAATAAATCAAAATAATTTCTTTTGCATCGACTTAAAATTATTTCCAACAGCAAGTTTTGATCTCTGACACGTTCAAGTAATTACTCTATTAGTTAATGGTATAAAATTATAAAATAAAATTCTAGAACAGGTATTATAGCTATAGCCTATATTATATTATGTAAAATAACATATTATAATGTTCCTTAGTACATGGTCACTTCACTTAGTACTTATGATTAATATTTATTTTGACGTATAAATTAATCAACGATTTAGGTAAACATTTAGGTAATTTATGGGTTTATCGATTATTATATAATAATTGCGTTACGTAATACCGTATAAATAAATAATTATATAAATGCTATTAGCATTTTACCATTTTAATAGCTATAAAACCGTGAGTTTTTATCAACAAAAATGCTCCTAAATCGGCGGAATTCAAATGTTAACATTTCGTAAGCATAGTATACGCGTATATTATTCGTCTGCTGCGATCTAACGACAAAATCATTGTTTGTGTGGTTTTCGGCGTTATCTACTCGAAAACGGCGAATTGTATAATAATATATTTTTCGAAAATTACTCTATACTATCATAATTCATAATCGTTTTCTATGACCCGCACGCCAGCGATTCGATAACCTACGACATTCGCGTTGTATCAATTATTAGTGTCACGATCATATATGATCTAAGGTCACGACTAATTATTTTCCCCCGACAGACTCATTGCCCAACGAATGCGACTACGCTGTTGGCTTTCACGGCACACAGCCACACGAACTCACAACGTCTCGGATGAAACGGAGAAGGAACGACCGTACTCGGAACTATAAATAGAAATAAACTGAACTGTGAATCGGATCGAAGCCGCAGGAGAGCACGTAATTACGTACTCACGGTATAATCGTGTAGGTGTAGCGAGCACGAAAACGGTGCGAGAGAATAATTGCTACGTTTTCGTGCGACCGGCGACGACGTCACGGGCAGGAAAACATCCGTTATCAGTAATATTGTTGTACGGCTGCGACGTCGATGGTTGGTTGTTATCAGCGAGCATCATGAACGTGTTACCGGTATTTGGCCGACGACGGATTTTTTCTTCGTCATTTCTCTCTCTCGCTCTCCAAACGTATATTCAAAAATATTCACATTACATCAACAACAACCAACAACAACAACAACAACAATAATATTAATTCATTCTTTTGCAATTTGCCGACGCAATTCATCCGGCCGTCCATCTGCGCCCACCTTAAATCATTGGGTTAATTTTGAATTTTGTTTTTGCCAACTTGTTCGTGGACGCGAACCTTACCTTGATCCGGGGCCGCGCAGGTTATCTCGCCGTGCCCGGCGGTCTATTTTAAATCCGTTTTCCCCGCCACCGCGCCGGTACGTAGCGAGCGAGAGAGAAAAAGAGGATAATGGTAGCATAAACGAGACGAAGGCCTACCGGCGAGCGCGAGGAAAACCGAAAACGGGAAAACGTTAACAGGTTCTATTCAGTCAGCGGCACACCAATCCGGTCGATTTCCGTTCCGAGCCTTCTCATCTGGCCGAGCGATTCGCGAAAACCTCTCTCGCCGTCGTCTCTTGTCTCTCATTTACCCGTACAATATTGTTGTCGACGTTTGCGACTCTCTCGACTCAATATTTTCTGTTCAGTTCCTGCGAAACGTACGTTTTGTTGTGCGTCTGATTCGTGTCGTTAACTCCGCGCACCGTGCGCCGTCGTAATTTAAAAAAACCACCAAAGTGAGTATACCTATCCGACCAGTTAATAAACTATACGCTTAACTGCTATTAATATTTACCGTCAAATCGCGTCGTCTATGATGATATTTAACTCATCGTCAAAACACAAGTACACGACCCGTGATCTTTCATCGTTGACATTGCGGCAACCTTGAACCGCAAACATGGATTTCTTCTTCATAGAACCCAATCATATTATTTTTTTTTCTCACCTTTTTTTCTCCCACAGCAAAAATTAACTTATCCGAGACGGCATTACATGTGCGAATCGATTAAATCAATCCGATATTTCTTGTATCTTGTACGCCCAAGTCGTGTTTCACATTATTAAGTATTAGAAGTTTTTTTTTTTCACTTTTTCTCTTCCCTTTTTATCTCCGATTTCACTAATCCATAATTCGTGCAATTTTAAATGCACCGTGTGTCGAACGCTGTTTTCCGTCTTGTAGCCAACGGTTGCATGAAAACTCCTCTTGCGACGATTTCAGCATCGGCCTTCAGAATTGGTTTCTACACGAAATGCATGCGATCTGACTACATTGTACCCGAGGTGTATAATTCTAAACCAAATGATACACAATCATAACTTAATGTACACGTCTATGCTATAGAACTCATCGCGTTTGTATCGTAATTGTAATTCTACGTAGTAGCATATTCATTCAAAATGCAGAGAAGCCATTTAAGTTTTATCTGTACTCTTTTGTGCAATTAGATGAGTGATTTTCTTTATGACATGTATTCTTTGTTTGAGCTTTTTTAGCACTAATGTGACCTTAATTTATATTATTTGTATTTAGAACACTTACATTTATGTCTATACCTACTATCTATTAACTTAAACATGTGATTAATTTTAATAACAGAATATCATAATGTAATCTATGCTATAGTCATTAATGATTTTCATAAATACATTTATTCATTCATTCAACATGCCTACTTATAATCTTTTTAAATTACCATTATATATTTTTAATTAGGTACCTAATTTGAATTGTTTACTCTTGTATCAAATAAAATTGGAGATTATTATTTTTATTCCATTCATAAAACTGTATTGGTCAATGGACATCATGTCATTCTCAATATATTTCAGATCTTAATATTTTTAATGCTAGTGATTTACCTCCATTTATCTTTAAATTTTATAATCATTTATTACAAATAGGTATCTAGTTAATTTAATTATATGTTGACCTTGAAAACCAAGGTCAGTGAATTACTGATTTAGTTTGATCCTAGAGAAATCTCAATTATTCTCAAAGTCAATGCATTAATACAACTAAGTATTCAAATACCTTTGAAATTGCTTAAAAAAATAATGGGCGTGGAAGTGTGGTTTTCCTATAACAATATAAGATAATTGTAGAACTTTGAAATAACTCATTAATATAAACATCTATATTCTCATAACCTTTGAGACTCAATTTTTAAAATATAACATGAACAATTATTGCTTATAAATATATTTTAGGGATTTTTAATATTAACAAACATAATTAGTCAGAAAATAATTAAAAAAAGATATATAAACTTTTTTTTATATCTTTGTATATATGTTTCATTTTTATAAATATATTATAATCTTGCTTTAAAATTAAAGTATTGAGTTTAATTAATTTCTTATCATTTTTTTCATTCTGAAACTTTGTATTGGGTGCTAACATTACTCAACTATAATTTGCATTTTTCTTCTTAGCCTTCGTCTTTCTTCCAAATTTTGGGGTAGGCCATTTTTGCCCTAAACCTCCACTTCTTTCGATTTTCCAGATCCCCTCTGCACACACCAACAGTCTTCATATCATTTTCAATCCTATTAAACCATCCCTTTTTCGGTCTTCCTATTTCTATTTTCCCTTCAACGTTCATTTTCATAATTACTCTTACTGTTTTTGTTATTTCCTCTTGTCTCATCTCATGCCATAACCATTTGTCTTTTTCTCTCATCTTGTCTACTATAAACACTACACCAATACTAATTCTCACATATTCGTTCCTTATTTTATCGTATCTCGTCACTCCACTATGCATTCATATTTCTGCAACACTCATACTCTGATCTGTTAATTTCGAATATAAATATTGAATTATTTTTGATAAATACTCATAATATACTCTTGAATAGTAAAATAATTAATTTACATAATAGTTATTGGGGCTAGTTATATATATGTATAAAACATTGTATATGTTAAACATAATAAACACATAAAATGACTAAAACATGAGATTACATTTATTTTTTTTGAAATTAATAATTATTCAATATTCATTAAAATAAATTTCTTATATAAAATGTACTTATAGTATTTTGTAAATAACGTAACTAAAAAATAAAAATAAAATTGTATTTTCTGATTTACGCATCAAATCTTTAAGCAAATTAAATTTTTGTTATTATTTATGAATTATACTGTCAATTTCAATAAATACATTATTATACATTACTATAAAAAACCAAATCAACGAGGTATCTTGTTGAATTTTCTTAAATTTATAATAAAAATGAAACCTACTTTTATGTTAATATTTATAAATAATTATTATTTTTATTTCAATATGGGCCAAGGCACAAAAGTGCTGAAAATCAATTTTAACTTAATCAATTTAATTTACAATTCTGCCAATTTCAATAAATATGAACTTATATAATTAAATTATAATATGAATATAATGTATTAAATATAGAAGTTTTATTCTGTATGTTTTATATGTATGTATTATACTTTTTTTATGCTTTTCTATATTATATGTTCCAACTCTGAATTATTAGTTATATAATAATTACATATTTCATTATGTTTATAAACAAAAATGAAAATGCATCATATCTCGACTAATGTGTAGGTAATGTAAATAATTCATAATGTATTTTCTCTAAATTTTTTCAATTTTGGTAATTTCAAAAACATAAAATAAAAGTTTGTACTTATTACTGGACAATAGAGTACAAATTGTTTGCACTTGTATGCCAATTATAAATGAAAGACCATGTGATCAATTTGGCACTGCTGCAATGTTTTTTTTTTCTTTTCGTTCTGGCTATTGCTGCTTACGCTACCTAAAATACCAATTACAAATAATCTGTCCTCGTGCTTGACATTCTTGTATTTAGACTTGACTTTCATACCATGTTCTTTCAATTTTATCTTATTGTTGGGCGTAATGCTTTTAATTTTAAATTTAAAACCCATACGTATAATTATTGCAATTTGTTAATAAAAAAAAACTTATATACCACTCTACAGAAGAAGTTTACTTGGCCGGTATTTCATAATCAATTGCACAAAGTCTGCTTGAGTTATTTATCTAAAACTATAAATTTATACCAAAAGTTCCGTTGTTTATTAATTCTAGATGGCTAAAACTGTATTGAATCATGATAACACCACAACACATTTGGATTATATGAGTTCCTTAGACATTGATGTTGAAGCTCAATTTGTTCGTCTCTCTGGCATCATCTGTACTATTGGTGAGTATAAGATTTTTTGATTTAATAATTTCAGTGAGTTAAGGTAATATATAAATAATAAAATCTTATAGGACCTGCATCAGTTGCTGTGGATACACTCGAACAAATGATTGATTCAGGCATGAATGTTGGTCGCTTGAACTTCTCTCATGGTTCTCATGAATACCACGCTAATACTATTAAGAACTTGAGACAAGCTGCTGAAAACTATGGCAAGAAAATTGGTGTGTACAGTCCATTAGCTATTGCTTTAGACACAAAAGGTCCTGAAATAAGAACTGGCTTGTTAGAAGGAGTAAGTTATTATATTCATAATTTAAAAAATTACATTATCTTATTAAAAAAAAAATGTTCAATGTGTGTGTTTAGGGTGGTTCAGCTGAAATAGAATTGAAGAAGGGGGAACAAATCCGTTTATCTACAGACAAAGCATTCGAAAACAGTGGAAATGCCACTAATGTCTATGTTGACTACCCTAACATCATCAAAGTTGTGAAACCAGGCAATAGAGTGTTCATCGATGATGGTCTTATTTCTTTGATTGTCAAAGAAATTGGTATGTGAATGAAACTATATAGCCAATATTTTCATTTACAGCTGAAACTTAATTTATTGATTATGATTATTTGTTTATAGGTAACAATTTTATTGTATGTACCATTGAAAATGGAGGTTCATTGGGAAGCCGTAAAGGTGTCAACTTACCCGGTGTACCTGTAGATTTACCAGCTGTATCTGAAAAGGACAAGAGTGATTTAAAGTTTGGAGTTGAACAAGGTGTCGACATGATTTTTGCATCTTTTATTAGAGAAGCCGCTGCAATTAAAGAAATCAGAGAAATCTTAGGTGAATAATAAACTAAAATTATTTTTATACCAATCCAATTTAATCATTGATAATTTATTTTTAAAGGCGAAAAAGGCAAGAAAATATTAATTATTTCAAAAATTGAGAACCACCAGGGTATGAGAAATTTGCAAGAAATTATTGAAGCTTCCGATGGTATCATGGTAGCCCGTGGTGATTTAGGTATTGAAATCCCACCAGAAAAGGTCTTCTTAGCACAAAAAGCTATGATTGCAAGATGCAACAAGGTATTTTATTATTCTTTATTTTCTATAATAAACTAGATTTTTGTTACTTACTAAATACTATCTAAAATTATTTTTATTATATTATTGACAGTTCTATTATTAGTTATCAATTTCAATTTTACCAGAGAAACAAATTTATTCTCTGTATTGATTTTTCTGTAGAAAATTATCATAATTAATAAAGATAATAAATATAATAGATTTTTGGTTTAAAACATGCTTAAAATGTTAGCATAAAAACTTATACTGTAATATTTTATAGGCTGGAAAACCAGCTATTTGCGCAACTCAAATGTTGGAGTCTATGATCAAGAAACCTCGTGCTACCCGAGCAGAATCCTCTGATGTAGCTAATGCTATCTTAGATGGAGCTGACTGTGTTATGTTATCTGGGGAAACAGCTAAAGGCGAATATCCATTAGAGTGTGTGCGTACTATGGCTACTATCTGCAAAGAAGCTGAGACTGCTGTTTGGCAAAAACAGTTATTTGCTGATCTATCATCTGCTGTAAGTGCATTCATTAAGAAAGTAGTTCTTTTCATCAATAATTATCTTATATTATTTTAATGTAATTTATTTTAAAGGTCAATTTGCCTTTGGACGCTTCTCATACAACTGCTATTGCTGCTGTAGATGCTGCTAGCAAAAGCAAAGCAGCTGCCATTGTTGTACTTACTACATCAGGACATTCTGCTCATCTCATCTCTAAATACCGCCCACGCAGTCCTATTATAGCTTTGACCAGAGATGCACAAGTTGCTCGTCAATGTCATATATACCGTGGAATTTTACCTTTGTATTATAATGGTTAGAACATAAAGCAATTCCATTTAAGTGTACGTTTTACCATATTTATTTATATTGTTTTTATTACAGAACAACCATTATGCGATTGGTTAAAGGATGTGGACACACGTGTTGTACATGCCATTAATTTTGGAAAATCCCGTGGATTCATCAAAACTGGAGATCCTGTGGTGGTTGTCACTGGATGGAAGAAAGGTTCCGGATTCACCAACACATTACGCATTGTGTATGTACCTGATCAAGAAGATTTTTCTCTTACATCTTAATAATATTAAACATGTTTCAACGGACTACTAGGTTTTAAAGAAATGATTAGCCTTAACTTTAAAAGTCCATTGATAGAAAAAAAATTTGTTTAGTTACAACTAAATGTATTCCATGATTATTTATCAGTTTCATAGAAATATGTGACCTACGTAATTAAATGTTTTGAACTTTGTGGTTATATAATTTACTGGGGAGGATCTAATTTTTTTACATTATATGGTTTTACTGCAATGGAATGATTTAAAAGTATATCTTCTCTTGAGTAATGAATACATTAAATATTTACGCATATATTAACTAGTAGGAATGTAAAATCATAACTTAAATTCATTTAGATTTTTCATTTTTATCATTTTATTCCAGTATTTAAACCAATTTAATTTTGCTTGCTTTCTATTCTCTTGTATTAATTGTATTAATGTTAATTTTAAATTTGAGTGAAAACATGATATTTTATTATTAACTAGTCCTATTTTACAAATTTAGCATCTTAAAATATGTTATGTCAATATGCTTATACGATACTATTAAAACTATTTCATTATATACTTGCTTTTTGCTTTTGTTTATGTAATGTAATGCTATATATTTATCATGAGTAAAGAAATGATAAGTAATTTTAACACTGAAATTTACTAAAATATTCTGCCCATAAATTATTACTAATGCTTTAATATAATATTCTGTTATGGCTTTTAATTGACCTATTTATAATTGCTTGATATATATTATACATGTAATAATTGGAAGTTCTGATTATATTCAATGCATAATATTATACTGAGTTGGCTGCTTGATATTTCAATGATGAACCTTATTTGCTTTAAGTAATTTTGCAGGTATATTTATCAATTTATAAGGACGTAAGAACTATTAATAATGACTATTGAGTAAGAATTATTTTTTCCATAATTTGTCTATGTAAAAATTAAACTAACTAAATTCTAGGTTGAATAATTCATTGGTTGTTACATAATGGTGTGTGTATAAAATAAAATAACATTTTGATTTTACTTCTATTTGTAGATCTATGCTCTTGATAACACTGCAATGAAGCTTTCTTTTACATTAAATTGCCTATAAATCTTGTACTTAATATTTAAATTATTAAATTGTTAAAAGCTTTGAATGTTACTAATATTAGAAGGTAAACTATAAAGACAATGTTCATTTTAAGTTATAATTTAGTGACTTTAAGTACTTATTAATTTTTTGTTTTCAGTAACGTGGAATGAGTTGTTCAAAATTTGGGTTGTATACCGCAATAAAAATGTAAATGTTTTAAAAACATCATTCCGTGTTATATTTAGAAGATCCCAAATATTATTTCATCTAACATGATCAGTGCAATACAATAATTGTCCTAATACAAATACTATAATGAATTATTAATTATTATATTGTAATAAAAAAATATTATTGTAATCAATTTTTTTCAAAGAGTAACATTTTAGAAATATGATTGTGTTATTAAATAATAATAAGTAATAACATGGATTTATCAGAACAACAAAAACTATGTTTTTTTTTTTTTTTCCCCCCCTATAATTCCATGTTATTTAACCGTTTATACTGTATTACTGTACAGTGAAATGGTATAATCAATAATAATAGAGTTATATTACTAAATAAACTAATACTGATAATTAACATGTCAGTGTGATTGGGTTGCAAAAAGAGTATAATATGTAATTGGCTACAGATTTGTTCACAGCTTTACTTATTTTATTTTCATAGCTGTTAAAAATTTAAAACTTCTTATAAATTCATAGATTATAATAATTAGCTAAAATCAATAAATTATAATTACACAATATAATGTTCAGCTGTTTCCAATACAGATGATCTATTTGTATTTATTAAATATCTCTGGACTATATTGTATAGTAAACCAAGACCTAAATAAAGTTTAATATCTAAAAATACTATGATCACATTAGATTATTGACATAAATAGCTTTCCTTTGTAACAGTGGTCGATCATTATTTAAAATGAAAAATAAAAGTTTGTTAATATTTTTGTAATATTGAAAATCAGTGGTCCAATCGGAAAAAAAGTAATAACAAACCCAAACTATAGTTGATCTGTTGAACAAAGTACATATATCTAAGATCTAAATGTAACCCAAATAAAATGGAGAAAAGGGAAGAGTTATTCCTCCCTTAAATCAACCACTGATTATAAATATTTAAAAATAAAACTAAAATTAATAATTAAAATTTGTAGTTTATGTATCATGTTTAATCTTTATTCTGACAATCAAATAAATAAAAAGTGAGAAGCGAAAAATTGGAAACTAAATTCTAGTTAAAAAAATGTCCAAACTTGCTGTATTAAGCAACATTTACTAAGATTCAGTTTAAGTATATCATAAACGGCATAAACCATTAATCAGATTTATAGGTAAGTACTTGTTTAATTTTTATGAATCAGTACCCTTTAACGTGAGACAGCAAATTAACAAGTATAATTCATAGGTGAGTAATATTTATTGATCAAAAGCTTCGGTTACATATGAATTACATTACCATATAACTGACCACGGCTAAACATTATTAAATTTTCTGTTTTCTAAAAAATAATTACAGTGATTCTATTGTATAATTATGTGTTAAATGTTTATCTAGAGGTTTCTTGGACAGAGGCGATAATCCTATGTAAAGTTAATTTCAGAGTTCCTACTTATTGTTCTAGATCCTCTTTCCCATTTCATATTCCTTTTGGCCGCAGTAATTATTTAACTAATCGCCCCATTGTTCGTATGATGAAACTGGCCAATGAGGATCCACAATTCCTTAGTATTTAGTCTACTTATTGTCTTTCATTCTAAAATATGTGTAATTTTTTCTTGTGAATTATTGTCAACAAAATCACTCGTCCCGTATTCAATATAAATAAATAAATTAATAAATAAATAATGTTGGTGGAATTTTAATTGTTTTCCATTATTTTGTACGTTGGTCAGTAGTGCAAATATCCAATAGGGGCACCAATTTAGTGGAGCTTGAGTCGTTAACATAAATATAATGATAATGGCTTTTTTAATATTAATAAAAGTAATAGCAATAATATGTTATAATTCTGTTGAACCTTGAACACCAGGGTCTTGAAGGCCGAAGTCACGAAACTGAAGTAGAATATGTTATAAAATTAAGATTATTATTAAAATCAATAGTATAGGTATCAATAATTCTCATTTCTGTAATTCTGTTAATGAGAAGGATTAAAGCCTTACTAGATATCACGTTTCGTAAGCATACAATTATTATAGGTATGTCTTATGTACCTTTGTTTATAATTTTGATACATGCTTATTAGCTTATTATATTATTAATTATTCGATTTTAAATGCTCTCTCATTCGTCTTTAATCTTTGTATTTTTATTAACACTCACAACTTATCATTCAATAACAGCAATTAATCCAGGAATTCTCCCAAGAATTGATTACTTTTAAATAAAAATATTAATTATTAATAAGTAATTATCAGTCGCGTACAACAAGTCGGATAAAAGTCTTTATTGGTACCTACTTTTATTGGTTTAAGTATTAAGTACCTTTAGATATTGTAACTGTATAATTAATAGTATACAAAATAGTGTTATGTCTCTCAATTCGTTTTTGGGTATTATAATTATATTACCTACTCTCTTTAATGTTGTTTTTTTTTTTTTGCGCATTGGGGTAGAATGTTCTATATAAGATGTAAGTATGAGTTCCGTCCAAGAGAGCACAATAATTATTTATGAGACTATTTTTTTTGTACTTTCCATGTAATATATATTTTCATAACAATCTAATAAGTATTATACCTATACAGAATATTAGGTTTATTTGATATTATAATACATTTGATGCAATAAACAGTTGGCTAATTTTGCGAAAAATATATTATTTTTCACATTTTCTTACCTATTTTAATCGAGTGTTCGAATATAAAATTGGTGTAGCCTTTGTTTACGTATTTTATATTATAACAAATTAATAGTTATAAATTTATAATTATAAAATCAATTAGGTACCTATTACAATTTTGAATTATTTAATATTCAAACACGTTTTACTTACCTTCTATGACATCATTTTTGTCTTAATAAAATGAATGTTCATCATCGTTATCTATATATTTCTTATACGTGTACAAATGAAGACGAAATAAATAATTTAAAAAGGATTATTTAAAATGTATGTTCCCAAAGTGTTTAATTTCTCAATTTAATAGATTACCATTACAATAAACAAATAATATGACTTATTTTAGGTAAGTATACAATATCAAATAGACATAGAAATGTTAAAAAAATACATGTGAATTCGCAGGAAAATATAATATTGATGTACAATAATAATAATATGAAAAACAATATATATTATGTAAATTATATAAATCAGTATAGGCGAAATGTGAAAGAATTATAGGTTTATAAGAGCTATTATATATTATAGTATAGCATAGTATAGGTTATAATTATAGTATAATATCGTGTTAATGTGTTAATAATTTTTTTTTCCTTTCTAAAAACGGTTTTTAAAATCATGTATACACTTAAATGTTATTATAATATGACAATAATGAAGTATCTGACCCTGTCAATAGTTGACACAACGCATTTGCTAATGTTAAATATGTATTACAATCCGCATTGATTTTATACAATTCATTTTTTTAGCATTGTTTTCGATAAACGGAAAGTAATATTACACACCTACTACGTGCGGTAATTACATTGATTTTTTTCTTCAACGATAATATAATATATGAATAATATAATATATGTAGGTAACAAAATAATTACATAAACGTTGTATTCATTATTTTAAATTGTGTACGCGCGTGTATAGAAATTATAATATTACCGATCAATCACTTTTCGGTTTCGTCGTGCATATTATATTGTAATATAATATATTATTATATTGTACAGCGAACCTAAATTATATAGTTTATTCCGTTTCGCGGCGTCGTACTAAGGATCGGTCGGATAACATATACATATATTATATTACATTTATGCGCTTTTGAATTTTTTTTTAACAAAACATAAACTGCAAAACAATTATTTTAATAATGAATTGATGGTGTATATGTTATTAGCAACTGCATTTCCGCGTGGATTCGGCAAAAGTTTTTTCGAAAAGTGGCGAACATTTCTCCCTGGGTGTCTCGTCTCTCAGCCCAAACGCTCCCTGCATTGCGTGTAGGTACATGCAAATCGATTACACAAACATTTATGTTTAAAACAGACAGTGCTCGGATTGGTATGTACAACGGAAGTAAAAAGCTAATCTCAAATTGAAAAATAATAATAAATTAGCGTTCCCAGTACTTAATATTATTACTCTAGTCGTACCTACCGCGCGTACACCCACATGTAGAGGACGCTTTGCCCTGCGCACACCATAACCGATTATGTATTATTACGCCCTTTGTTAAGTTATTCCAATCAAGACGTTGAAAAACAATTGAACGTGATATTATCAATATTTGTTAACGGATATAATTTTGTAGTTTATATCGATCAATGAAATTATAGCAATAAATCCTTTTGAGAAATTATAAATAAACCATATGAATATAAATATACACGTCATGCTTTCATAACAAACAACTAGAATAAATAGTTAACCAAATTTGTTTGTTCGTATTAAAAATGGAATTTGCGAAAAATCCTCTCTGGCCGTTTCAATGAAAGCGATGATTATATTATATATAGTACCTAAGGACACGCAATTACAACTTAAAATCAAAACGGAAACGTTTCGTTCCATCCCTCTCCCCTCGCAACAATTCGAGCACTGTTATATAATATACTGATAAATACGCATAGGTCTCATATGTAATTATGTATAATTGACTAATTTACCGCGTATTTGGAACGTTCTTTGATCATTTTAGCCAACGCCTGGAACGCGTCTTCAACATTGACGTCCATCTTACACGAAACCTCGAAAAACGGCATGTCGTAGCATTCGGCTATCTAAAATAATAAAAACGATAAAGGTTACGAAACTTTCAAAAGAACGCGTTAATTGGTGAAAACCTTCAAATTTCAACGGGACTCGTTGAGAAACGGTAGAATATTTTTGGATAACAACAACAACAACAGCATAATAATTATTGTTATCGTTCGATCGAGTTGTTGTCAACAATATTATTTGTTAATGTCAATATTTTTGTTTCTATTCCTATAGCTGGATAGTGGATTATATGACACAGGAAAATCTAGGTCAAGACGAGTGCACGCGTGATCAACCGTAAAGTTTATTTTTATTCGTAAATAATAAATATACTATATACGTCATGTTCAAAATCGAATTCCTAACGTTTTACTGGTCAAATAATATAATATATCTTATGAGAGGATTATAGATCCATCCTGTAAACGTACAACATTATAGCAAATTCGCGTTTAATAGTTTAAATCTTGTGTTGATAGCTGTAAGAGTAAACTGACCTTTTTCAGTTATTAATGTTATTATCAAACATAAAGAAAATTAGAACATTATCTGTGTACCTAGGTATATTATGTTCGTCGGGTTTTGACCATATTTTAACTATTATACAATAATTATGACTTTATAAGACGTATACCTATAATATGTGAAATATTACAGTTTAAAAAAAAAAAACGTATTACTCGTTTAAAAATTAAAACATCGTAAAACCCCCGATTACCAATATATATTTAGGCACTGTACTTTCCTTTATATTATTATGGGTCAGTTTACTCAATGATTATAAGTACTAGTAAATAGTATTTATAATTAATGGTTTACTCTAATATAGTATTAAAGCTGACAACACAACATTTGAGATTATGATGAAATCAAATTTGTAGGATGGAGAGACAACACATGCGTAGGAGTGGCGTCCTGTCCTATTAAGGGATCAACATTTTGCTAATAAATCTTATTTAACAGTCGCATAAAATACCTCATCAATGCAGTGTGCACGTGATAATATCGAAATGCTCAATAATACATTATTATTATTATTAACAAGACAAAACATTTATTCATCTGATTTCCGATATCCAATATGTTATACACATCATTAATTGTTATATCGCATGTTCGGTGGAAAAAGTTTGACGCAATGTGCATGTGAAAAATAATATAATATATATACTCACTTTTTCTCCGTCCGCTTTGTCCACGGCTCTCAAGGAATCGTTGTCGCATTTGTTACCGGCCAAAACCTTGATGACATCCGGAGAAGCGTTCTGCGTACACACAACAAAAATATACCAACATATAATATACCCAGTGGCAGACTTACGGGGGGGGGTCCATGGGTCTGGACCCCCCCCAGACGCCGATGTAATCTTATATATATACATTATATATATTTAGTAGTGCTGGGATTTGTGTGTAAATATATATTTCTACTAAAACATGATAAATTAATTATTCCAAATGATAAATTCATTTCACGAGATTTGCAATAAAATAAGACATATTTTAGTTTACATATTTTTAAATATTTCGTAAATTTTGACTATTTTGGTGGTTTAGTAATATTTTGCATTTATATTTTGATAATAGTACCCGTGTAAATTTTAAGTTTACAATGTATACAGGAAATAAGTAGGTTAAAATAAATATTAATAACTTGATTTAGTAAATGCAGTTTTAATATAGAATTATGTCTTGCAATGATTAAAGCAGATGTACCTCTTGCTAAATAAAATAATCAAGAGCCAATGATAACAAGGGACATGGTTTTTTAATTTAACAACATATTTTTTAATTTTTCTTAATACTTATTTTTTATTTTATACTACATATTTTGGAGATTTTAATTACATATAAATGTACATGTTTTTAGTTTTTTAATACAAATTAATCCCAATCCAAATATTTAGTTTTATTTCAATTTTATCATAGTACCAACGATCGATGGACGATGGTTGTATATTTTACGGATTGTATCTCATGTCTCCATGATTATAATTGAGTATTTGACACATAGTATACGTTAAAAATACATGTAATTTTTCAGGATTATGTCCCCCCCCAAAGAAAATGTTGAAAATCTGCCACTGCATAAGGTTTATGCAGTACACGTCATATAACATTCATAACTATATATAAGCAACACGAATGTATTATCATATACAGATTACAGACGAATACATTTATTAGGATAAAGAATTTGATAAATCTAGTAAATAATGTGCACTGTATATTTAAATCATGTCCTTATATTATACGTATTATAATATATTGACATCAATTTTATTTGACATATTTTCTTGCATATTTGTAATTTAAGGGTGCGTGTTGTTTATTAAAGCTTGTATATTTGTGTTATGATCATCCGCAATGCAATAGTTAATAATTTATATGATCTCGATAGTGTATACGATATTTTTACTTCCACCTCTTTAATTTGAGTTCATTTTTTGTAGATTAGGTGTAACTCAGAGTTCAGACAGATAATATTATTGATAGAATCATAAGAATATTATTGGTGAAGACGACTATAATTATTAACAACGAGGGTTTTAAAGAATGAACATTTTTCATACATATATATTTCCCTTCTTCCATAATATTGTCTAATAGAATTAATGTTTTTCGATTAGTTTAAATTTACCATTAATTA
This sequence comes from Chaitophorus viminalis, assembly GCA_025469195.1. NCBI lineage: Eukaryota > Metazoa > Arthropoda > Insecta > Hemiptera > Aphididae > Chaitophorus > Chaitophorus viminalis. The sequence continues at coordinate 20,078 of JAIPRK010000603.1, forward strand.
CATTTTAGAATGCATATATTTTGTATCATGTTTAAGAACTTTTGAAGCATGTTCCCGCGGTTTTTTTCGTGCATATAAATGTATTTCCATTGTCAAGCAATTATGATTCGTAGAAAAGTTTAAAAAATCATCTCGATCTGTGCACAGTATTTTTGTTATCTATTTACGACTTTTTTTTTTTATCTCGTCCACTAACTGACACACAAACATCCCGTGTCATTTAATAATAACAATTCAACTGTTCAATACTCACCTCTTGAATGTTCTTCAACCAGTACGTTAGATGGTCGAACGAGTCCAAATTCGTAACGTCATACACTAGCAGTATGCCCATGGCACCTCGATAATAAGCCGTAGTCAGAGTTCGGAATCGCTCTTGTCCCGCGGTGTCCCTGTTTACAAAACAGAATACGATTATTTTTATTACTCGTCATGGCCTTTTGTTCGGTTTTCCGTATAATAAGCACATTTTTACTCTACAACAATATATTATAATATAAGTATAAAACGGGGATTCCAACATGTCACCAACGGATCAATCAATTTACTTGTACGAACAGCAACTGTAGGCCAGTTTACATCTATATGATGTAGTAGTACCAGTGGCGTATTTAGGCTGGGGCCCCTAAGTTACGTCCAAGTTGGGGGGCCACAGGATCTGACCATTACATAAAAGAATATTTATAAGCACAAAAATGATACATGCATTTTTTTACCTCATAGAATCGCTATTTAATTTTTACATTACAGAGGGGCTCCAACTTTTATAGGCCCCAGGGCCACTAAATTTCATGCTACGCCACTGAGTAGTACTGTGTAATTACAGTATATTTTTCATATACGTCAACGCACATGAAATATACGACATTGATTTATTTACCACATACATATCATATATACAACACTGTATGCAATTCATATCGAATTCAATGGCTTTCAACAAACGTTGATCATAACTCGCAATAGTTCTTTGATATATTATAGTGTTTTTAACTTCATGCGGCTTGATATAATTACAAATCGACTGGGTGAAATACACACATGTCATCATGTATATTCATATTTTTCCTATGACAATGTTCTCGAAATATACGTTAACATTTTCGCCCTCGTTTAGTATAATATATACTGCATGCGAACGCGTAGTAAGTTTATAAGACTTAAAAATTTCAACCGTTACCTACTTCAATGTATCCTATACTGCGATATGGTGCGCGGCTGACGCGCCGTCCAAAAGCTTAGATAAGTTTGAAAAAAAATATTATTTTATTTTGCACAAAGATTAATATGACAATATAAAGAGAATATTATGGTTCATAATATGTAATATAATATTTATCAACTGTATACAGCTGTATGGTAAATTATATGCTTATTGATTTTTACTATCCTGACACTGTAATATTACGACTGTGAAAATTATTTGTAGGTACCTATATGCTTTTTTTTTTTCTTTCAAACGGTAACTCGCTAATATAAATTAGTATTCGGATATCAAATGATATTATAAAAGAAGATATACATTATTTATTTACATACCGTGATTGAATTTATTATGATCGGGTAATAGTTGTTATCCGTAAACGCCCGTAAAATTTATATCGGAAGTAGACACAATCACATTATGTAAATATATAACCTGTGAGTTGCGACATCCTTTATTTAACCCAAACTTCCAATTTTAATGTCCCGAATACATGTAAAAAATCGATGTTATGTTCAAGTGTTTAACTTATGATGTAGGAAATTTATATTCAGATGTGCCTACCGTACAAGCAATATTATCGGTAATCTTAATATCTTATGGTTATATGTCAAATGTTTATCGAATTTAAAACTAACAATACGCATCGCTACGATAACTGCGAGTTGATAATCAGGACTAAAAAAAATAAAATTACGATATAAATATATTATCGGTTACATTTCCGTTTTATAATTTTATTTATTACACAATATTATTGTACCTACAGTGTAATACATTTATTCTTATATCTTACAAATTTATCTCGTTCGTTATAAAATGGTTTTTCATTACCAGAAGTATAATTTAATTATACATAGGTTATAGGTACTTAAATATAGTATCTACTCTGTGTACATTGTATGAATGAACATGCATAATATGTTATTATTGTGTAATGTTGTTCATAGAACTAACCAAGAAAAACAGAGATCTTTATAATATTTTATAAGTGGAGATTGGTGGACTATGCAATTAATTGAATTGTTCTGAATTCATTTTACATGATATATTGAGAATTTTAAAAGTTATATGACAGTTATAGCATCCATATAATTTGCATTTAAAGGTTAGAAACCCAAATATTATAATGCAATGTTATTAAATGTAACTACAAACAGTTTAGATTGTTGATAAACATAAAAATACATTCATCAATCCAATACATTTTTCTGGAATTAATTATAATAAAATTACATTTTTGAATATTTTATAGAATTTTGCATATAGATATTTCATTATTATTTTAATATTCTCATTTATACTTCCATAATAGTATATATGAAATATATATGTTAATGAATAAATAATATTTAGGTATATAAAATATAAATTTTTAGAATTTCTTAGTTAAAATTTAATTTAGTTCATATAATTATAATATATATTATTCGGTCTATTAAGTACTAAAACTCAAAACTATGTACATATATATTATATGACCATATATTAATAAAATTAGGATAACATATTAATTTAAAATATTTACATTATTCTTAAAGATGAAATAAGTTCAAACAACAAACAACAACTGTATTAAATTGGTGTTTTTTTTTTTGTTTTAAATAAATACATTTTACGAGTATTAATTTATTTGGAAAATGTACATCTATCTATTACACTGACCCAATCTTATAAGTACAGGTCTTATTATTATAAAATGTATTTATTTAAATAGCCCATTCAATGTTGCGAACATAACGTATGCAAATTAGTAATTATCTTGCAAGCCAAGGACTACCAAAATTAATGTGACGAGAGATGAAAATTATTTTATTACAGGTAGGTATACGTAAAGCTTTATTGAGCGTTTATCTTCATTTACTCCGCACTCAAATGAATTTCTATACAGAATTTCGGAGCAATATCTCCATAATATTTGTATTGTAATTATTTACCATGAACATAATAAATGTATTGTGTTGTGATAGTATCTTATGGCTCGAAAACCGCACGAATTGTGTGTATACATGTTATGAAAACAATACTAACGCTCATAATATTACATTATAATGTACCCGTACACCGGCATACCATCAGACTAAGTAGGTAGTTAAACATAGGTATCGTTTAGTTATGCAGTTTTATTTAACTATTTTTACTATACATACGTACTTATATAGTATAATATATTCTTACCATATCTGCAACTTAACCGGCTTGTCGTCTAATTGAATTATCTTTTGTTTGTAATCAACCCCTGGAATCCAAAACAAACACCAACATTAAGATTATTATAATAGCAATAAATTATTGTTGTTCGAAATCCAATGAACATTTTTTAAACAGTAACAAACATTATTACATTGCGGTATATATTAGCAATATTAGCATATAAATGTGTTAGGACCGTGTGAAATAATAGTTCCGTTCGCGTTTAATATGCAGAGACGTGCTTTGTAGAAAAATTGGCCACTAAAATATATGAGGTCGGAGAATTATAAATTTTGCCGAATTTAGGTAGGGTGTATACTGCGTAAATAGCATTACAATATTCTGCAAGGTGTAGGGGGAGTACGTTAAATGTGTATGAGATGTAAATTTCTGGTTTACCAAACCACAATATATAGTCTCGTGGTATTATAATAATATTGTCATGACTCACTTTAAATTGGATTGTGCAACAATGTATAATTTACACGTTTATATACGTAGTAGGCCATAATCTTTCTGCACTCCGTCGACGGACATTACAAACATATATATATATATATTTTTTTTTAATAACAGTACCTACCTATAGTTAGGTAGTTGTAAAAGAATAAAGTTAATCGTTATATTGTTCATCCTTCGCTAATATGCGGATTATACGATACGTGCGCAATAGAGTGCTAATAAAATCATCAAAGAACACTGATAAACGTCAGTACGGATATCCATTAAGTAAAAAACAAACATTAAACTAATGGCAAACGCATTATAAAACAACGGAAACAAAGCGCATAATGTAATATGGTTGGTATTATTAATGTATGCACGGTACAGGTATAGAGTTTTTTTTTTCTATAACATTAATGAGATGGTTTGTATTAAAATGGAAATACAATTTTCGTTTTCGACTCTCGTAATCGCCGTTCACTCCGTACATACATAATACATGTAGATACCTATATAGTACATATAATAATAATAATAATAATAATAATAATAATAATAATAATAATATGTGGTCTTGCAGAGTAACCGCAAGGGACGATGTTATACACATGCCAGACATCACGCGTTATTTTGATCAACACGCGAGTTGATGTATTACACGAGGTGTGCAGACACGTCCGTCTTCGTAATCCCCGGAGGGATGTTGGCCAAATTACGTTCGGTTTCGACTTTCAGACGCGACAATAAACCCTTGTAAACATATAACGCAGTGGAGGATACCTCTCCTATATATGTACGTCGTATTATATTATGTAGTCTAGACGAGGAACAACGGTTTGGCGTCTAATGCGGTACGTGTTGTCACACGCTCGGTTTAACCCGCGAACAGACGTCGCAAAACGTTCAACATCAATACAAATATTACACACTTTACACGGGAAAAGAATATTGACAGCGCACGGTCATATCTAACGACAGCTACGCCACACGTTCGTATTGTATGCACGTTTATATAGGTCAATCGGGATCCCGTGCTCTGGCAGTTGCTCATATTCTCGGTGACGCATACCCTCGTAACGATAATTCATGTACACGGCGGGGTGGTGTAATCGCGTGCAGGCGCTTGCACATTATTGTCGCGTATTCTAATATATTCCGGTCGAATGCAAGTCTGTAGGTATATTATATGTTTGCATCGTGCAGTCCACTCGTTAAATTCGTAAAAACGTGTTTCGCTCGCGTTTTGCGAGAAACCCACGACTAACGGACTAACCGTGGAGATCCGTCGTGATTAGGGGTGAGAATTGCCCACGTCATTAGCTGCGGTAACTTATACATTTGACGTACAAGAAAACGGGTGCGTACCTACAGGGGATATAGGAGTACATGGTGGAAGTATTCTTACTCGGTTGGCGAAACGTATTTTTCCAAAATCGCGTTTGAAGCCACACGAGACACGTGTCCTTAAATATTATTTAAGCAAAAGCCACCAGCTGTGATAAGAGCCCGCCCGTTGGCGGTTGCTTGGGGAAAAATCCAATCTTAACCACATGTATACACATATAAGTAGCACCGAGTACGTACTTTCAAATGAACCACTTGATTCTAGAAGAGTAGATGGGCACCGACCCCGATTGGTATGTTATTAGGTTGTATATAATACAGGTGTATAATTAAATACATTAAGGGTCGCTGTTACAATGTCTCGCTAAATCTCCCGTTAAGATAGCAGCTACATTTAGCGGATACTTTTTCATATTTCGTTATTACAATGTCCCGCTAGGTGGAATGTCACCGATAACTGCTCGTTAGCGGACACTATAATTAGCGGTAGGTTCTGATCCTCACTAAACTGTTTAGAGGAAAGAATCCATAAATGGATTTGGTTTTACTTTGCGATAAAATCAGTCATAGATTATTTGGAGTTTTCACATTTATTGTAATTTGTACTGTATTATCTTTACTGTTTTTAATATTTTTCAATAAAAGTTAAAATAAAAATAAATATTGCTAATTTTATTGCGTTTGTTGATGATGTCAATTTAATTGGTCATAGAAGACCACAAATTTATAAGGAGAGGCAAAATTATTATGATATTTCTTAAATAAATATTCTAACTTAAGAAGAATTTTCATATAGACTTCGTCTATCAAAAAAATGTGTTAAATACTTATTGAATTTATTAGAAGGAAAACTGGATACACCAACAAACAGATAAACAATAACTATTTAGGCAGTGGCATACCTTTTTACCTATGGGGGTGATCCAAGGGTACTGGTCATAGACATTATGATATGGACTGCGCCTCCCCCACACCCTGTCATCAGTTTATTGAAACAAGATTGTTAGAAAGAGAAAGAGCATAGTTTAGGTAAGAAAGAATGTAATATCATGGAATAATAATAAACGCAGCTTATTTAGTGATAATCATATTTATGCACTTAATATACATACATTGTTTTAAATATAGAATTTAGAATTTTTTTAATATTTTCTTAGCTCTTTTAAATGTAAATAGAGTACCTATAAGGCAATATAAGATATAAATCTAGAAAAAAAGTAACAAAATAATAACATGGAATTATAAAGTTATTAAATTAAAATATAAAAAAATGAAATAGTTAGGTAAATTATAATAATAATAAAATAATAATTAATAATAATAATATGAAAATAATAAATTTAAATTCTGCTATTTTATTTTGACTGACCACTTTAAAATATATCTATTGATTTTTAAAATGAATAGTCTTAGTTAAAAACGATCGTATGCATTCTTTTGGCTGACTCAATATTTAAGTCCGGTAGAAATTATCTTATAGATTTTTGAAGAGTAGCTAATGAATAACCTAGTGTTACAATTTTGAACCTTAATTATTTTATACAAATTTGAACTTTATGGAATTATAAAAAAATTTAAGTTAAACGATCTCCGATAAAAATTACGATAAGTATAACTTATAATAAACCTTGTATTAAATTTTCAAGAGTTTTCGGACAGCAAAATAAATTTTAAAGATATTTAAAAAAAAAAAACTTACAAAAATCAAAAATTTAAATTGTCTATAAATAAGCCAAAATAAATTGTTCTGTTGCTTCACCTATAACAATCTTTTTCACCCTTTTTACTCAGCCATACCTAACACACCAATTAGGCATATTTAAATATTAATTACATAAACGTTTTAAAAATCAAATGCCACTAAAATAACATCAATCGTAAATGTATATTGGTAATATTTGTATTATATCCACGTTATAGCAGAAGTATTTTGCCCCCCGAGAAAATGGCGGCAAGATCAGCGGCGAACTTCACCTGATTAGAGGATTTCGCTATCAAGTATAGTTATCTGTGTTAATTTGTCTATGATAAAACCATTTTAAATTGATAACTGTGTTCTTGACTCCATGAAATTATATAATATCTTCCATGATACCTAAGTAATGTCTTGTCTCTTTCTATTGATATTATTGACTTCTCTCTCTACTAGCAGTCCATATCATAATATGTCTATGGTACTGGCCCTCCCTAGAACTAAACAATTTCAAATCGGACAAATGATCTTCCAATGAATTAATTTAATTTTCCACACGTCGGAATCAGTTTCTTTATTTTCAATAATACGGCCATTTTGGAGAATAAGTTTTATTAGGAGCGATTCTTCATCTACAGAGAAATGCATTTGCCTGTCTCGTTTCGTTTTAATCGACATAATAAATTTAATTGAATTTAACTTTCAAATAAACAAACACAATAAAAAATGAGTAATCAATAATTGATGTAAAAATGTCAAATTATTGTCAATAACATGAAAAACCAATAACGGACATATCATAAAATTATGTCTGTGATTATCTGTTATCACAAATCAGCTGATCAAATCGTTAAATGAAAAACGTTGTTATGTTTTTGGTTAGTTAACTGCTAGTTATCACTAACGGTGACATTGTAATAATGGTCTAGAAATGGAATAAACTCAATAAACTCTCTGCTAAAGTCCCTACTAGGCTAAACTATACGCTAGCTCTAACAGATAAAAAAAGTTTAGCGAGACACTGTAACAACGGCCCTTATAATGTATATTGTTATCACGTGTAACGCATGTTTTCACAACCTCGAATAGTAAATAAACGTACCTATGTGTGGCGAAAAAACTTTAACTTATATTACTATAACTAACGAGAAAAATGTACACTGATACTACCTATAGGAAGTGTTTTCTTCCATAGATATTCCAAATAGATAGCGTCATCTATATAGTTATATTCATATCATATAGGTGATAAAATGTTAACAATAAATAAAATAGATAATTAGTATTCAACACAGAGGGTGCCGTATCGTGAGATGAAAGACTTAATTTTTTACTTATATCTCGGGGGTTGTGATTCGCGACCCTTTAAGGATGTCCAAATGGGGGTCTTAGGACAGCCCTACGTGTGACTGCGGCTACGACAACCGAACAATATAGCATATTGTGGTAAACTTCTCGAAAAGGAGGTTCAATCGGGACATTGCGGCAAATAATGGAATGGATCCGAGAACTAGACATTGACTTATGGCTATGGATTTTATCTGTAAATCATAACCAACCATGTATTTTTATTTTTATTATTTATTTAATTATTTACATTTTAAATTTTTATTTATATTTATTTTATATTTACATTTTATTAATGTTCATGTTTATATTTGAGTTATATTATGGTCTTAACTATGCTGATTTGTATACCAGCCACATACGAAATAAATAAATAATAATAAAAAGGTTGGGAAACCATGTTATTATGTATTCATCACTGAGTATAATGTATAGTAAGTACCTACTACCTATATATTGCAGGTAAAGTTACTATAACGACAAAGGTTGCGATTTACTGGTCAGTCGATAAACCGATAGTCAATAATAAACGACGGAAAACCGAGATGGACATCACGTCGCGGATAAACGTTTTAAAAACATGTGACTTGTCGACGCGGAACCGCTTAAATAATATTATCATGTTGTACGGCAGCGTTTAAACAGAATGCCACTCACCTATGGTCGATATGTACGTGTCGTAGTACGTTTCATCGCAGAACCTGTGCATCAGACACGTTTTGCCGACGTTGGAATCGCCCAGCACGATCACCTTGTACGATTCGCCGGCGTTCATGTCATAGCCCGTCGTCGGCCGTGGCACGCACCAAAACACACACACCACACTTGCCCACACACGCACTGCGAACCACTCGGCGGTCGGGTGCCGTGTGCTGCCGCGGTACGGAGCTGCGTGTTGTGTATTTGTTGCGTACTACGCCGTGGCGCGTCCGTCCCCTTGTGCGCGCCGCCGACGACGACCCGCGTAGTGATGGGAGCAATCGAGAGAAATTACTCGAAATACTCGATTGTTAGATTTAATCGATTTATTTCGATTGTTTTTAAAGATTATTCGAGTGATTCTCTCGGAGTCGAAATCAGCTGAAGTATTCGAATGATAAAAATTACTCGGCCAGTGATTCTTTCGAAACTAAATCGACCATGTCTAAAATATAATATATGATATGAAACACACTATGAATCTGACGAAACCAAACCAACCTTATAGCGTGGAAATATTCAGTACTTATTCAGTATACTATATTATACTTATTCAGTACATATTAGAGTCATAAATTCGATGATGAACAAAAATAATATTATATCCCCATTTAGAAAGGACCAAAAATCCATTAACATTTTGGAAAAAAATATAAATTAACATTTCCCGACTTATATAAAATAAGTATGAAATATTTATGTGTCCCCGCTACGTCAGTTCCATCAGAACGAATGTTTTCTAAAACGGATCAGATAATAAATTACCGTCGAAACAAACTCTCTCCAAAAAATTTGGTACAACATAATTTTTTTAAATAGCAATTTAAATTTGTTTTAAATTCTGGTATAAATTAAGTTGTTTTATAAGTCGTAATTTTTTTTTTTATTCTGACGAAGTACTTTAGTACCTGCACAGATATTTTAAATAAAAAATATTAAATACAATTTTTTTTTAAAAATCGTGTTTGGTTATTACTTAATGAATTGAAAATAACATTATTAATTTTAACAATTGTGTAATTCAGATTTATAATGTTGAAAAACTAATTATATCCATGTTGTTGTACACGTTTTTATATTTATTTATTTATATTACCCGCGCCAGAAATCGTTCGATTGTTTCACGCGCGCAGGACATCGATATATGGTGCACGCCTTGGCGATTGTTTCCGTCCTTCGCCTCCCCCCACGTCACCCCCTTACCATGTCACGTTAGCGCCACCACCACCATACCATCCCTCCGCTCGCCAAGGTATAAGGTCGTCCGAAGGGGACACCACGTCATGTATACGCGCACCCCCCCGGTCACCGCAGCTGTCCTATACGCGATGACTCACCCGACAGATATCGATTCGCAGCTGCAACCCCCAACGCGATCCAAACCGTTGGGTCTGCGGTGCATTCGTTTTATTATATTTACGCTCTCTCTCTCTCTCTCTCTCTCTCTCTCCTTTTCCTTTCCTCACTCATGCTCTTTCCCTCACAGTATATCGTACACTTCATCTCGTGTTTCCTTCTTTTCCAGAAACGATTTTTCTCGACAATCGTATACTCGGTCGTGCGCAATGTCCGAGATGTAAATTATACACCGTGTGTTCATTATTACGTAATATAATAAATGGAACCGGAAAAGTATTGTTTATTTAGACATTTGATTAAGCATGTCCACCGCCCCCTCATCAACAATACTTAAGAAAATTACACTGTTTGGTTCGTCGTTTGTTTGAATTTGTTTGATCATTATCAGAATTTATTTATTCGATAATACTCGTATGGGTTGTATACAATATCAAAAACCATAAGAAAGACCTGGGAACATATGTCTACAATCCTCATCATCATGTGTAGATACTTTGAGTGCCTATCGTTAGTTTTTTTTTTTTTTACTAACCTTTTATTTGCCATTTTTTTGATCATTTGTAAAATCTAGACATAACCTCTTTCTTCTCGTTATACGCGAAAAATGTGTATTCTCGTGTTCCCCACCCCCATTTGTTGGAAATTTAATTTTTTTTTTTTTGTTTATAAACATTACGATTTATAAATCGTATACGATCGTATTTAAGCATGCTGATTAGACATCGTTTGTTTATAATACTTTACTAGAATTGATATATGAGAATTATGATAAAACGATCACCACAGATTATATGAATATAATCGGTGGTTCCATCATGTATACGCGTATTGAAAACACGGATACGGTATATACATCATAATGATATGTTACGACAACAACGCTATATTATAATATATAATATGCGTACATATATACAGCATCCACGCAGACAGCACGCTTGAAAATACTCTCCGGTTTGAGGGCTATTATTTTTCGAACCTTTTCCCGCCACGTTTTTCCATTGTTGACCCTATAATTCTAGACCGAGCATCTATTGCCATTGTCTGCGTCGAAAACGGTTTTGAAAACTCTTCGTTTCAAAACGGCAAGTGATTACTTACATTTATCTTTTACTATCATTTATCTTTACTTACATTTATCCGACGCCCAATGCACATATATATAATATTTATAATATCCGACAGTAAACGTGCCAACAACTAGTACCTAACACAATATTTGACTTTTCATACGTTTTCAATGTTATCATGGTAATTAAAATCTTTACAAATCACAAGATGTACACAACATATCATTAGATCTATGTTTGTTGTTGTTCTTATTACATTTAAAACGGGGTCTATTAGAATTTATTTTGAAAAATTACTCCCACCCGTCCCACAGGAGCCAACTATAAATGATTTATTAGACCGTTCGTCTAATGTAAGATTTAAAGGAGGGAAAACATCATAACAAGTGTCCAAAAAAGCAATCTACAAATGAACAATAATTTAAAGTTTCCGTCGTAATATCATGAATTATTCGAAAATCGGTTTTTACAACAAGAACTAAAAAAACAAGTTATAAGATATTACGACACAGTTATACGTCTGGAGAAAATGTTCAAAAAGTTATGCGAAAAATGATTAAGACTTTCCTTGGACCATAAATATTTAATTTGTACATTGGGTAAAAAAAAAACCACTCCGTATTTGGGCTGTACATTACGACCATTACGTGTACGCGTTTCTTACGCTAATAAATAAACAGATGTAAATATGTAATATTATATCGTATAACATTGTTCATTCAAATCCACGCGCGAATTCTATCATTCTTTATTTCCTGATCCGACGCGTACACGCGTAACACTACCGTCGTCCACGTCGGCTATTAGTGTTAATGTCACGCCGTTTGATTATCATTATTTAATTTTTTTTTTTTTTCGCGCTTTGTTCTCTACATTTTGTATATAATATTATGACGTGCTTGCGCTTTGTAACGCGTTCGCGTGCGCGATTTTAACACTATACCCGTACGCTATTATATTATACTTTATATTCGCACGATAATATTATTAAATATTAGGTAAGTACAACGCCGAATAAACTAATTGCTGCAATGCACACCGACCCTGAAGTAATAAATTTAACACGACACCTATAACAATGGTATATACTCAACGTGCGGAATATTGCAGGTTTTGCCACTCCGCATTCGACGGTACGATCAAAAATATGTTTAAGCTGCTATCGTATCCGATACGAATCATCGGAACGCGGTGTTTATTACAGTCGAGCATAAACCGTTTCGGTTTCAAATCTATTATATGCATATTAATATTGTTATCAATTTACAATTTATATAGTATGCGTCTTTATTCGAATGGTACAAACGGGCAATTTCGTATACGAATCGATTTTTACAGTAACCTGCAGCAAATCCTTTTCATAATATTATTATAATACATAATTGGTATTTTATCTGCACCCCGGTAATTTCGGAAGATATATAATATAGCGACGGAAACAATTAAAAATGTGATTTATGGGATTCTATGTGTTGCTCACTTTATAGCGATGATTTTGTAATAAAATATATATTATGATTTATTTGTATCTTTATCGTGCAAGGAAATGCGAATGAGTATTTTATAGTTGTAGAGAATTTGATATTTCCGAATTCTATGCAAGATGAAGGATATTATTTAAATCTCAAGGGAAACCACATAATAACGTACTTAGTGTTTAACCGAACAATGAAATAAAAAGCTTAACGCGTTTCCAGCAGTGTATAGTATAGCTATTGCGACAAATCGTAATGATTTGTCGTCTCATTTATATATTATACGCAAATATCAGAATCATTTACTTCAAATGTATAGAGTACAATGTAGTCAACAAACTCCCTTTGTATATTCCCTAGTTTACTCCCTTCGCAGAGACACGTCTACAATTTATTTTTAAGTCGTAAAAAAATCTTTATAAGCAATAAGCATACACTTTAATAATATTGTTAGTTTAAACATTTCGGAAGAAATATTTAAATTGTTTAAAAAATTATGCAATTGCGATATTTAGTTACCAATGGACAATACTACAATAGTAAACGAAATAACTTATACGTCCCCAAAATTATTTATTGTTTTCAATAGAAAATGTTGACAACATTGTATACTGCACCAATACAGCTATTATTAAATTTGAGAAGGTAGTTTTTCATTTTAAATCGATATAGAGTTTAATGTGTAGTTACGTGGCACGCGAAAAATTTGATAGACATTTTCACTAACGGATAAAGTACATTTTTGTTTACAAGGAGTTCTTGACCATATAATAATGGATGAATCCCATAATAATATTTTATCTCGATAAAAAGTAAAATAGAAAAAAAACTTACTAACTCGACCAAATATAAATATTATAAAATTTACTTCCTTGACAGAATCGATCGATAGTGTCAATATATAGTGTAGACACATGAGGGTAAGTTATGTGTATTTACTTTCTCCGTTGCACCCATTAAAAATAAAAACCTTCTGTATTTTTTATTATTTTTGGTACCTCGTAAGATCACCAAAACACATTCACAATGATTAAAGTTCACATCTGATATACGTTTCCCTCAGCGTAAAAGAAAATTATTCTGGTGTGATTTATTTTTTATTTACGCACAACCAACCCTATTGTTTGACCTATTTCAGTACAACTTAGTATTTCTGTTATTCTCTGTAAATTTATCCCGACCAATTTACCAGATCAAACCGTAACTTTCAAACAATTTAGTAGGCAAAAAGTGAAAATGTTCAATATTTGCAAGTGTAAATATTTCGTTATAAATTCTATGTAAATTGATGTTGAGGGTTGTAACAAATAATGCAAACTTCTTGTGATTCGTCTAGCTTTTCTAGCAGTGCGTTTAAACCATGCTAAAAGTTATTTAAAATTTGCAAATCTATTTTCAGAACTTTCAAAACATTCTACGAATTTTAAGAGTTGTTTGTAGTGTTTGTACATGACTAAACCTGCAATAGTCCAGTGTAAAAATTCTCAAGTATAAAAAAACGGAGTATCACAAGTACTTATAATTTTCACAAAATGTTTAGCGTTTCTATTTATGGTTAAGTTTATTAACTTTATTTATATTTTAACTTATAAATATATAAATTATATATTTTAACTTGCTTTTACCCATTAATAGACGATTGACATTTTCGATTTTTCTTAGTATTTTTTTGAAATACCGATAAAAAAAATTTGGCTGTCCTACAAACCTTGAAAATTTAATACAAGGCCTATTATAAGTTTTACTTATCGCAATCAAAAAAAAGAACCGAACGGGGAGTCCCTCTGCTGTACAGTAGGGGGTGGCGTCCACCTCGTTCATAGGATAGGTTCATAGGATAATACATCCATTATAATGGATTTATTAAATTTGAATGCAATTATTTTATCATAGGTATCATTGCATACGAAAAACGATTCTGAACGGATATGATATGTTAGTCTAGAAAACGTAATATATAATATTATTATGTTATATTTAAATTCTTATATTATGTCAATATTTGCTCTTCAAACGCTATAAAAAAATAATTATGCCTATGTTTATCAATAATTTTTGAATTACTTGTAAGAACAACTTCGGTGGAATCTTCTATTAAATTTTCAAATATTTTCTCAGCGAAATTTTTTTTGTCAACAATTATAAACCTAAAAAATCAAATATTTCAAATGCTTATAAATAACTTAAAAATTAGAAAAAAACGTTTGGAAAAAAAAAATGCACATCTATTAAAAGATTCAAGTTTCGACGTCTTATCCTTTTTGAGTAATAACAAATATTTAAAATCGTTTAAAGATAAATCATTATTTTATGCAATTTCGTAAAAATTTAAATTTCAGACGTTCATAAAAATGTTTTCTGAAATTCCGGTAGAAATTTTCTCATAGCTGTTTGATGAAAAACTTATGGATAACCTTGTATTACAATTTTAAATCTTAAGTATAAATACCAAAAACGTTATGAATTTTTCACTACAAAATAGCTATCGCGATTTTGATATATTTCATAAAAATTTGAACTTTATGGGCTTATAAAAAAAATTTGTGACTAACGATTTTCAACTTCTTTTCATCGTAATAATTTCAACTTATAATAAACTTTGGGTTAAATTTTAAAAAATTTTTGAGCAGCCAAATTTATTTTATCGATATTTCAAAAATAAAGACTTAGTAAAATCGAAAATTTCAATTGTCCATAAATAGATCAAAAAAAAGTCAAAATATTTCGAAAACTTAAACATCGTTTTTGAAAATGATTGAAAATTTTTAATTTTTGACTACCCAATGTACCAAATATTCACCTTCTTTTCAAAAAAGTTGCTGTACAAGGAAATCGAAGCACTTTTACTGTCCCAAAAGATGTAGTCAGACAAAAAAAAAAAAAACACTAAGCATTGTAAAATCAATACATTTATCACTCCGTTCAGAATCTAAAATTTCAATGAATTTTTATTATGGATTGACTTTGGTTTGAGATAGCGAGATCGATAAAAAAAATTCGGTGAAAATAGCATTTCCGAAGTATGTGATTCTATAGAATATAATATTATATTTGATAAAACTAGGGTACGGAATATCATATACTGTGCCACTATGTTATTACGAATGTTGATTTATATCATGAAATGTCAGGGTGTAGAAAAGTATAAATATAATATATGTACGCCTTAGCCGTGTCAAAGGAAGTATAGCAACGGCAGAACGTACGGCGAAAAGAAAAATCTTTGAAAACTCGGAAAATACGAGAAGGAATAGCAATATTTTGTACTAAAATATTCTTTTGATATAGTTTCGGTTAGAACTGTATTATTATTCAAATGTTAAAAGCAGTACCGTATAATAAAATTAATAAAAAAAAAATGAAAAAGTTTTCGTATGAAAATAAAAACCTGGCGAAAAAGACGTTGCAAATTGCGATCCCGATTCGACGTCGTTAAAATAAAAACAACTCTGACAAAGCTGCATTGTACAACGACACGTTATTATAATAATAATTTAGCATGTTCCCCGCCTTGCACTGCTATGTTCCACGGGGACCGTTTTGCGAATGATCGATTCGCACGGAAACTGACGAGTTAACATTCATTGCGCAGGTAGGTATATAATATTATTCTACGTTAGCGGGTTGCAGGAATTCTGTGCATATAATAAATGTTGCCGGTTGGCGGTCGAGCAAACTACGAAATGTGTGCACGTGATAGGTATGTATGTGTGTACAAACACAGGCTTAATCGTTATTTGGTCATCAGGTCACGTCAATACTCTCGCAAGGCGCTCTGGTGGTCTGGGATTCGTTAGTATACCTACGTAGATCCACTACACAAAGTGACGAGCTGTAGAATATTAAATGCTTCCTGCGGGGCGGGGTCCTGAGAATATATATCTTTAACACAACACAGTAGTAACCTTATAAACACTTAACGCCGAGTTAATGGTTTTGGGGACATGTGTAGTATTGTTTCGGTGAAAAACCCGTCAAATATTTCATTTTGGGAGAAACAATTACTGTAATGTCTCTCTCTCTCTCTCTCTCTATATATATATATATATATAGGTACATTGTCCATTTGTTTTTAACATTAATCCAATATTTAAAAACCACTGAGATTTTATTGGCTATGATTTTTATCATGAAATTGAATTATATATTCTAGTATACATACCGTTATGTAAATAATCAACTGCAATAGAAACTAGAAATTACGATGAAAGCTAATCTATCTAGTTAATTACTATCGGTATAATAGTCGAATCGGTTTTTTTTATATTCAGTAGAATCTTCGTGTTCTGGTCCTGGCGCACGTTAAATTATTTAATGTCTTTATATTTTACAGTTTCAATGATGGAATTCACCATATAAAGACTTAAAAAAAACTTTTTTTAAGTTTTCATAAGACGATGAAAAATATTGGTTCATAACAATTGCAAATATAAATTTGAAGCGAAATCGCAAAATGGCAATGTTTCAAAAATGGTTATGCGGTTGTATAGTTCATGTACACGTAAACAATGAAATCGTGCAGTAAATGAATGGTTTGATGATTTTGATAATATTATTTATTATATGGGTGTTTTACTATTTAAACCGTTATTTATTTTTTGAAATTGTAATTAAAAAATTTAAAAAATTCATAGTTGTATAATACTTTTATTATATACTATAGAGTCTATAGACTAGATACAAATAAAAACCCCCCCAGAAAAAAAAAATTCTAACACCATGTTATCTTATAAACATAAAACAAAAAAACAAATATTATTTTAAACAAGCTCCCGCTTCAAGTAAACACGATTGAACTATTTATTTATTTATTTTTTTTATTAAATATAAACGCCGTAAGACCCAAGTACAAAGTTTGTAACTATACTCAATATGTACATCTATAAGTTGCATATCAAGTGAATTTAAAAAATATGTTCCACATAGACAAAGTTCATGAAGTTCAACGCTCTCAAAACAAAAAATCAAAGAATTTAAATTTTTTAGCAGTAAAGTCAAATATTTTATACCATAGTTTTCACGATTCACGTTTTAGGACAAATTATATGTTAATTATAATCATTTTGTTAATCAAATATTTCATCGAAAATATCCTCACACATAGAATAAGCTTAAAGATGACAATAAAAACGCCGGGTGTAATTAAAACTTGCTTTATAAATCGTTAGTTATATATTCCAAAGATTCGTATTGTGTAATTTTCAAGCTTTAAAATTCATATACCTTCAATATCTTATAATAAAATAATAAAGTAATAATTCAATTTATTCTATAAAGACCATTCTCACTCCAATGCTTTTTGAATTTATAAACACCGGTATATATTATTATATTATTATTTGTTTTATAAATATAAACTAATTTAACCGACCTCTTTCACACAGAATCATTTTTGTGTACTTTATTTAAATTTAAAAAGTCATTAAAGTAATATAACCCATCCCTGTAATCCAACCTATCGTGGAGTCTCGGTTTTTTTTTTTACAATAAAACTGATTTTTAAAATGTATATTGTGGAGTAAAAATAATTTAACTATTGTCCTTGAAAATTGACGTCAATACTATATAATATATTATATATATGTATATATATACAGTCGACTTTCGATAATTCGAAGTTCACGGGACTGTTGAAAAACTTCGAATTACCGTGAGTTCGAATTGTTGAGTAGTTCGAAATAACGAGGGAGCAGATTAAAAACTTCGAATTACAGAGAGTTGAGAAAACATTTTTGTTTTTTATTATTGTACATTGTTAATTATTTCAGTAAATTAGGTGGTACGTATTAGAGCTTTTTATTGTTTTAAATTAAATTATTATTATAACTAAAATAAAACTACATTCGACTGACGGCTATCAACGACTCGAAAAGTTAAATTACGATAAAACGATTAAGAAATAAAACGATATGGTTACACAAGTGTATAGTAAATTATTAACAAAAATATTATAAGAATACAGATAAAATACATTTGGTGAATAAACTTCGAATTACCGAGGGTTAGACGCATGAAACAACGAATTGTGACGTGTTGGTGGCCAATTTTCCTAAAATTTAATTTCGAATTACCGAAGTACTCGAATGAATAGGTTTTATTCGAATTATCGCGAGATTTTCAAAAGGACAAGCATTTACTTCGAATTATCGAAGGTTTGAATTATCGAAAGTCAACTGTATATATATTACAATTTTGAATTATGAAATAGCAATAATATCTTGTATAAATTGATGTATTTTATCAAAGCAATTGAACATTTTTTTCAAACATAAAACTTCGATTCGTAGCTAAGGAACACAATATGACAATAATAAATGATCCAACATTTGACTAAAAAAATGTAATAGATATTAATCTTGTGAAACATTATTCTGATGTAACTGTTATAAGTTAAAATGGAATAGTGATACTAAAAAAACATATAAATAAACATTAATTTTGAAAATGTAAAAGAGTTAGATTTTTAAATATTAATTAAAATAAATATTTATGAATAATAAGTAATTAAAAACTATGAAAAATATGAATGTGCTTATTTAAAATTATTTTTAAATCTGGTATATTGGTATATTTGGATATATTATATATATTATGGATTATAAATTTATTTCATAACTTAAATAATAAAAAAATTTTTAGCAATGATGTCTTAACTCAGAACACATATTATAATTTATATATTCTACCATACTCAATGCGACATGAAATAAAGTGAGACTTGTCTTGCCCCGGCAGATATCTATTACTAAATTTATTATTTGAAACAATGAAAAATATTCTCTCATTATTGTTTTGTTCTTTATATAAATATCTAGCGTATGTAGTATGTACTAATATGTTACTACTTATAGCGACGAATCAATCATTTAGAAAAATTGTCAATTGCATTAAATTAATAATGATCTACGGTGCGACGTGACCTTGTATTATGTAAACATTTATTGGTTATTGTTCCCTTTATTATTGCACAGCACATAATTCATGTTTATTTTTATAATTTTCATTCATTTTATAATGTTGAACTTGTTTCATTCATTCAATATTTCTGCGTGTATTACGTACATATTATGACAAACCTATTTTGGTCGGACGACGGACGTCAGAGGTGTAATAAATCATAATAGATCATCAGCAAAAAAATTTTTCTTTTTTAATTCATTAAAATGTAATACTGTTTTTATAATGATTGTGATAAAATTGATTACAAATGATTTTTATGATGCATATGAGAATGTATGTTAAAGAATTTATAATTGTTCATAAAAAAAATTTGGCTAGTACAAAATACTTGAAAATTAATAGATGGTAAAACAAAAGTTTTTGTTACTGTCATTTCAAATGATTCAAATCTATAAGCACAATTATTTTTTATAAGCGTTTGAGAAGCAAATATTGATATAATATCACGGGTCCCCGTCAATTCGTATACAATGATACCATTGATACATATCATTACATTCAAATTTAACAAATCCATTATAATGAGTAATGACCTATCCTATAACCAAGGTCTACTCCACCCCCTACTGTACAGCAGAGCGAGGCCCATCCGGTTCTTTTAGATTCTGAACAGAGTGATAGAATCCATTGATTTTACAATGATGTGTGTTTTTTATTTTTTTTTTGTAACTGACGTCACTTTTTTGCAGTAAAAATGCTTTGATTTGTTTAAACAGCAACTTTTCTGAAAGGAAAGTGAATGTAGATGGTACTTGGGCAAGTCAAAAATCCAACTTTTTCAATACTTTTTGAAAAAATCGAAAAAAAAATGATAAAAAATGTACGAAAAAACGGGAAATTTTACGCAAAATCATGTTATTACAAACTACATTTTTTTAAAATGCTCTAACTCAAAAACAAAAAACCGCAACAACTTGAAATTATTACCAAATTTTTATATTGATGTTCTCTATAGATGCTTAAGTTTTCAAAGTATTTTGACATATTTTGACTAATTTATAGACAATTTAAATTTTCGATTTTGTAAAATTTTTTTTTTTAAACATCTATAAAATTTAATTGACTGGCCGAAAACTCTCGAAAATTTAATACAAGGTATAAAATAAGTTAAACTAATCGTAACTAAAAAATATCGGAGATCGTCTAATTTAAATTTTTTTTATAAGCCCATAAAGCTCAAATTTGTATAAAATGTGTCAAAATCACGATAATTTGCAAGTTATTTTGTAGATAAAAATTCATAAAACTTATTCTGTTTATACTTAAGATTCAAAATTTTAACACTAGGTTATTCATAAGCTACTCTTCAAAAATCTATAAAAAAATTTCTACCGAACTAAGAGGAAAAAATTTTATGACTCTTTGAAATTTAAATTTTTACGAAATTGCATAAAATAGCGATTTATCCTCAAACGATTTTAAATATTTGTTATAATTCAAAAAGTATAAATCGTAGAAATTTGAAATTTTTACCAGCTACTAAGTTTGGCATTTCCTTTATGTCATATTTTTTCAAAATATTATATTGATTTTTAAGCCACTTATAGACATTTAAAATATTCGATTTTTTTACATTTTTTTTTATAATCGGTGATAAAAAAAATTGACTAATACAAAATACTTGAAAATTTAATAGAAGATTCCACAGAAGTAGTTATTATTGTCATTCAAAAATTATTAAAATCCATATGTGCTATTTTTTTTATAAGCGTTTGAACAGCGAATATTGATATAAAATTACATGTAAAATATAATATAATATAGAATATTCTAGATTGACAAATGATATCGGTTTTTGAAATTCGCTCTAACTCAAAAACGAAAAACCGTAACAACTTGAAATTTTCACCAAATCTTTATATTGGCATTCTCTATACATAGTTAAGTTTTCAAAGTATTTTGACTTATTTATAATCAATTTAAATTTTCGATTTTTGTAATTTTTTTTTTTTTAAATATCTATAAAATTTTTTTGGCTGTCCGAAAACTCTTGAAAATGTATTAAAGGATTAAATATAAGTTATACTAATTATAACTAAAAAATATCGGAGATGGTTTCACTTAAATTTGTAGTTGAAAATTCATAAAATTTTTTCTGTTTATACTTAAGGTTCAAAATTTGAACACTAGGTTAATCTAAGTTAATCATAAGCTAATTTTCAAAAATATATAAAAAAATTTCTACCGGATTTAAAAGAAAAAATTTTATGACTGTTTAAAATTTAAATTTTTATGAAATTGCATTATAATTCAATTTAAATATAAAATACTATATTATTATATACACATTTTAGACAAACATATTAACTCCGTTCATAATCGTTATTCGTATACAATGATATCTATCATTGCATTCAAATTTAACAAATCCATTGTAATAATGACCTATTCTATAAACGAGGTACACTCCACTCCCAACTGTACAGCAAAGCGAGGCCCACCCGTTCTTTTTTTTTTTTAATTACTACCTAAATCGGCTAAGTCTTGAATCCTACAGTATGTAAATGTTATTATTATAAGGTAGTTATGGTGTTTTTGTCAATGTTGGTATTACAAAATATTACTGATGTATAAGTAATCTCATAACTACACTATCTATAAAAATAGGTATGACTATAGTGTGTTGCTTTTAATTTTAAAACAAGGAAAAATTTAAATTATATGATTTAGTGGTTATTGGTACGACGAATATGAAGTAATTTATCGTCTATAAAAGCTATATATTAAAACTAATTTAAATCAAAATTCCTTACCGAGAAAATGTATTAATATCTTAAAAATCATTCAAAATATTCATTCAATGAAATAAATATTACATTGTATAATCACAAGTGATCTAGTCCTAGGCTGGGATGGGATTTATGATTTACTACTACTATAATAAGTAGGTAATAACATAAGACTATTTAATCATAATCATATGATTAAGCCGACTGATTTAGCGGACTGACGTACCGACTAAATACACTTTGAAATAAATTCAAATGTTATATCTAAGTTCGTATAAAAGGACGGTTAGACGTGGACGTTTAAAATGTCGATTTGTCTACTAATAAATGAAGGGATAAAAAAATGTGGGTGGAATAATTGACCCATATCATTACCCTGTCTGGCGCCGTCTTCGTATAGATATTTCAGCTATACGTATTACGCCAAGGAGTAACGACAGACCACACGATAAAGCGATAAAAACACAAGACCATGTTTTAAGTGCATAGTATACATTTGTCGTCGTCAATCGTGTCTAGCGGGAAAAAGTCGATTTTTGTCATGGAAACGTCGGAAAATTGCAGGAAATCGTTTAGAATTAATAATTTTGCCCTGCAACTTGGCACTTGATTGATTCATACATTCTTCATTGTGAATATTATTCAATGAAATGCATATGCGTAGTTATCTTTAAGATGTGATATACCCAGTGGCCGGTATACCCCATGTGATGTTCAACTTACGAGTATATTTGAAGGCGTGACATTTCGCATTTCTTATGTCGGATTCTTATGTCACAGTAAAACTTCTTAGTTTGTATTCCTCCACATAACGAAATCGACGTATAATTAGGATCATTAGCCTATTCGGGACCGGATAACAATAAAATATTTTATCATCCAATTACATCCAAACCGAAGATGTCAGCGTCGTTTTGTTGGGATCTAATAATATAACATATTATTAATAATGAGATGAAATTAAAAACATAATACACCTATAATAATTACATAGCTATCAAAGTTTATTTAATATTATAATTTATGATATTAAAAAGAAAAACATCAATTCTTGTTAAATTTTCCGAAACGGAGTATTTTTACTATTGAAGAAAAAAATATAAGTTGAAAATCGCCCCTAGATCATAACTTATTGGGAACCACTGCTGTTAATCGATAGAATACAAATACCGTGTTCACACATGAGTTTCCTCGCGAGGAAGGAAATAAGTCACAGAATAACCTCTCCTTATAAGTCATAATAATACAATCATTCACCATTGGTAAAAGACGTATGGTCGTTTCAATAACACTCTCGGAAAAAAATACATTTCAATGAAACAAAATAAGTATATGTGTCTCATAATAATAATAATAATAATAATAATAATCCTTTTTGTAGTTTAAATAGTTATATGAAAGAACTATTCTTACGTTTTGTGATGGAATTATTTATGTTTAAGGATTTTCACGTGTTATTGATTCGAAGGAAACGAAACTAAATTAATTAAAAGTTGATCGTAACTAAGTATATTCCTAGAACGCAATTCCACATAAATTCAGGTCACGATCTATGAGCTTTTCGCAAAATAATTAGACAAACGTATTAATACAACAAACGTTTATAACAACCGGAAAATAGCATTGAATGTCAGTGAGCATATTGCACATAATATAAATACGTACATTCATACATACAGTATACTTATATTATAAGTCAATAATATAACTATTATAATAACTATTATAATAGTCAATATAACAAACGTCCAATGATACCTTCGTTTTCTATTTATTTAGCGATTGATATTATATATGTCTCGATTTTCGACACCTGGACATTCACAGTGCTGAGCTTTGATCCATCCAAATTGACAATATGGTGCCATTTTATTGCGTCTACTGCATTCTTAATTTTGGCAAACAATTTTTCTTAATTTATCGTAAATTTAAAAATTTTAATTTTATATTTTGTACATTGTAAATGTACTCTTTTATATTATATAATAATTAATAAGTTGTACTCATTCTTCTAATTAAATTATTAATTTAATTAATTTAAAACTATTGAAAATATTTTTCCATAGTCTGTTCAACAAATGTAATCATATATAGGTTCATGCACCTGACACCCCCCCACTTCGAATTTGGCTTCCAAATCCAGGGCTTTCGTTAGTGCATGTTAGTGCACTTTATCCCGTCGTAAGTGCTCCGTGTATCCATAAGTTATTCACGTTTCATACAGGGGGTGCTGGAGACATGCCTAGACTACCCATTTAAAATGTCACGTTTTAGGCATGCTCTTTGGAGCGTACTTTTGGGGATGCCTAGCTGATATGAATTGAAGGAAGAAATCTCTAATACAATCACTACTAATGGACGGCTTGATCAGTTTTGTCTCCAGTTTTCTCATTTTCTACTGGCCGTTCTTGATCTGTCGCTTCTTCAGCGGAATCGGGTGAGTAAAATCGAGGAAACACTGGCACGGCCCCACGCTGTGAATATGGGGACGTCATAGGTGTGAAAATGTTGAGTGATAAAATATACGACGGAATAGATTTGATACCGCGTCGAGAGTAGACGAATAATAGTTAAGCAACCGTATTTCGTTTTTATTTTCAGACTTTCCGGATACTTGGGCATTTGTTTTTCGCATTCGAGCGAATTTCAGCCGAAGATATACCAAGGAAAAGTATTGTCCTCGATGGAAATGTTTTGGACCACCGGGTTATTCTTGCTGCGTGACTAATATAGTAGGGAATATAAGTTATAAGTATATACTAAATTGTATAATACATTTCACATAATTGCGCGTGACCTGATATTTCACGTTTTTGCAGTGGTTGCATGGAGTATTATCCCGTTGTCGATGGATTTCACTTTCGGCCCTTTCCGGTACTCGTCTTGGAACATGTATCTGACGTTGTGCTCGTTGCCTAGCATCTTGTTGGCACTGTGGCTGACCCGATTCCCGGAAAGCCTGAAGTACCTATTGGAGTGCGGTGAGCTCCACGAGGCTCTCGATTGTTTGAAACGGATATACACGGAGAACACTGGAAAACCCGGAGACGCGTATCCCATACGTTGTATTGTAATATTATACGCGACGGAAAAAACGAGTATTTTAACAGTGATATTTTTTTTTCGTTTACTACACGTACATTATAGATAAAAAGTCTCGTCAATAACGAAGTCCGATGCAACGTGATTAATGTACCATCATCGGAAACGCTATTTTACCACTCGAGCACTTCTAGGAAACCCGTGGACTTATTCTAAGAAGTAAGGAGGCATTGTTGTTTACAACAGAAAAAACCAGGTTTTTTTTTTTTGTTTGTAGACCCCAATGATATTACTATTACTCGATACTTCTTAGTACTTACCAATTTTTAAGATGATTAATTGAAATCATCGGGTACATTGATACTATTCGATAACTATAATTGATTATATTCAGTCAAAATGATTAAAACTAATGGTATTTAAATAGGTTGTAATCGGTAAAAAAATTGACTGCAATAAAACTATTTTATACAATAACCTACTACTACCAATGTACTTGAGTTTTTATATTCCAACCGGTAACCACCTTCGATTGGTCTTTCAAATTATGGTCGATGGTGAAGTTTAAATTCAGTTTCTGAATTAATTCCAAGAATATTAACAAATTAATAATTATACATATATCCGAATTTTAATAATGTTATCCATGCCTTTGTTAGTGTCTATTCATTTTTCTACTATAACATAAATTGTATTTACACAATGAAGTATGAATAGTGTTCATTTTTTACCGTCTATACTCTATAATATAATTATATTATTATGCATACGTGTAACTATACAGAGGTATAAATACAGCTCGGCGTAGAGAACACACATACGTTTTTAATTTATAATAATTTATAAGTTATGAGTGTTAAAACTTATTACGATTGTTGTTTTATGACTACAAATATTATTAACTACTATAGTATAAGATTCTATTAGTTATTACCAATAATTTAATTCTTCTTTTACGTGAGAAACGTGACACAAAATTGTACCAGTATTATATTTAATTATTATTACATAATTAAATGAATATTTATTCAAAGTAATTTTCTGATCTCAACGATTTATTATTGTTTTCAAATTTTTACGTATAAAATATAAATATATCAAATACAGTAGGTACTCTTGAAATCAATGTTTTACTGATTTTTTAAAAGAATATATTTTACGTTTTCGCAAAAAATAAGAAGTAAATTTTGTGTTTCGAAGCACCACGTTACGTAATCATGTACCAACACTACCAACTTCTGTTTAATGTTTAATTAGATTCATGAAAATAATTGGAATTAAACCTTATATAAGTAAACAAAAACTCTAAATAATTGTTAAATTTTTAAATAATATAATATTAAAAGGATTAAGGTTTTGTGATTAAAATGTACGTATACTATGTATTACTGTATTAGTAGAATGTATAAAATAAATTATGTTCAGATGTCCAGATTATAAGATACCTACGGATTTCAATCACGTACGAACGCGTACAATATATCCATTATTGGTACCCACGTAAATAATAGGTAGTAAATTCTCCAATACGAGCAAATATTTATGAAAAACACCTAGACAGGATGTCAAATTAATGTCTAATCGGAATTACTGTTTAGCAAAAGTGACGGCGCAAATATTAAATCGTTTTGTCAATATTTGTTAATAATAAAACAAGAATTTTGAATATTCACAATAGGAATTATTTCTCAAAGTATTCGTTTAGTTATTTGGCCTTATTTTACATTCTACAAGCGAGCACCCGAGAAACGTATTCATTTTACATCAATGTCCGTTTTATTTCTCAAAGTATAGGTAATGATAAAAGTTTCGTGCTGAACTTGGACACGATTAGATTAATGTACTCAACACCGGTGTATTTCGATTTCAGTGCTGTTTGTCATGACTTCACGAGTTTAACACAAACGGTGCCGTAGTTCATATGCTTCGCATAAGTCAATCTATAATAATATATATTATAATTATTACGAACCGCACAAATTATAAATCATGATACTTGTAAAAGTTCGTATTGGTTTATTAATGAATTAATACTTCTCGGTATGATAAATAGACCGAAAATGATTAAAATATGATTGTATAAACCACGGAGCGATAATCTATATACCGTTAGTATATCATCGAAAACACTCATCGCTAATTATATATTAAACCTAAATTATGTTATATTATCATTCGTACGTATATCAATGTTTTTATAAAATATATAATTATGTTTGTATAATCTCACGCTTCTGCAGAGTACTCGTCACTCGAAAAAGAGTTGTTTATGTACAACGTTTCGAGTGGTATTCCCGTACACCTGTAAATCCACGAGTAAAGGTGATGACTGTAATCGGTCTAATCTATAATAATATGACGTGTATACGTATTACAGCACTCCGACGTCACATTGCCACGGGGACATATTATAACAATAATAATAAAAAAAAAATTACAAACATTATGTACAACACGAGGGGAGACGATGCGATGTGCCGATGTGTATCCATGATAAGTCGAAGCCGAAGCCACGACAACACATGATAACATTGCGCTGCAGTACACTGTTATTACGGGAAACCTGGGAAACTATACCCTTTAATAGTATAATGTAATCGCGTTCACTTACCACGGTAATGATAACCATTGACGGATTTATAGCTTATACCACCATGGTAATCATGCAAACATGGGATGAAAAATTTCTTATCAAGTCATTTTTTTTATTCAATTCTGAGTGAAACGAGAAACGTATCGGTCCTACGATGATGTGTGTTTTATTTTTATTTTTGTGTCTGTGTACTGCACAATTTCGACCAGGAGGATTGCTTTTATACATAAAAACTGGTACTTTTCCAACAGGAAATGTTGTAAAGTATTGGTATATAAATTTTGGGGAAGGGCAAGGAGTCATTTTTGGTTTTCTCAACCATTTCTCGAATAATTGAGAAAACTTCAAGCCGTATACGAGTTTCGAACTCGGTACCGCCTGATACTTGTATTTTATCACGCACTATTCCATTATAGACTCCGTTATGATATTAGTTAACTGGTTGGTATTTTAAGTATTGACTCGAAACAGTTATTAGGTGATTATATATTGGTATTTTATTACTTTTCATAATTCATAATTTTCGAGTTGTTCCAATACAATTTGTGCCGTTTATAAGTTAATTAAATTTTTGATTAAAAATCAAACCTATATCTAATTAAGAAATTTGGTCAACTACTATTTTATACTTTAATACCAGATCCCTTTCACACAGAATCGTTTTTCGAAAGTAATCGAGTATTGGTTTCAAGTTTAAAAACAAATTAAACACTCGCCCTTTTTTTAAATAAATTATTTTTAGTAAAAATAAAGTTTTAATTTTATTTGACGATTTCAAAAATGTATATTTGGAGAGCAATTATTCAATATTCAGCACAAGGGTAGTAAACCCTGAACCCGTAAGCCTTCTATGATGGTCGTAATATTAAATCTTGCGGCTATCCGATTTTAAGACAAAGCTTCGGCAACAGAAAGACGAGCCATGCTATTTAGACATATCGTCACGCGACGATTAATTGAATTGTTATTCGAATCTTGTTCACGAGCGCACGCGTTTATTGTGAAGGTCCTTTGCCATTGCGTACATAGTATACGCAGAATATTATATAATTATTACTGTCATTTATTACAACGGCTAAGCACGAGATTTTTCCAAACACTCGGGGCTATGGGATAACCAGGGGTGGCCATCAATGACTGTATCCGGGAATCAAGGTATGGAGTCAGCTCGACTTTAACGCCTCGAAGCTCAGGCCGAAAAAAACGTCTGGAATACGCGTGGTGTAAGCTCGTGATCCGCATTTACCGCGGTTTACGTCACTTGTCTGCTCAATTTATGCATATAGCATATATTACATAAACTGTAATATAATTATTCGCTGCAGGTAACCGATGTGCGACTCGATCTTTGCCAAATCACTCCCCTTCCCCCTCTCCCCGACACCGGTTCCGTACACGATTTGTATATAACAACAGAGTCGTTGATTATCATTTCGGTGCGTATAATCAAGTCCAAAATATTAATATCATCTTTCTTCCGATTCGTGTGGGGGCCACCGCAGCAGTATATTTATTTTTCTCTCGGAAACTTAATCTTCTCAAACATCGTGTAATCGTATAACTGATGATGGACGTCGACGCGGTTCGATTGTTCGCGGATACCCCTCCTCCTGCAATTATTGATATTATAACCAACTAAGTATCATAATAATACAATACACGCGAGCCACTCGATAAACGCCGTCCGCTCGATCGTCGTCGCCTGCACCGCCACCGCCGCCACCGTCGTCGTATCGCCCCGTATTATCTAATACACGGTTTTTTTTTCGTTTTTATCTCGGACCGTGTCTGCACAACTTACTATGCCGCTCCGTACAGTTGTGTCTTGTATACGCCACGGCAGTCTACCGCAACATTTACAGGTACCTCTACCGCGTGCATGTGCGCACCCGTCGTCGTGATAATCGCGAGAGAGAAAAAACAATTCATAATATTCACATCCCGCGCAGCAACATTACAGCAGTGTACAATAAAAGTGTATGTACCGCGTGATCATAATAATACCGTGAAAATCGACCGGATTCGCTGAACGCAATATTATAATAATAATAATAATAATAATAATAATAATAACAATAATAATCAACAGTGTATACCTACAAAAACCGATTGTATTATATAGGTCCGCGATCCTTTTTCATCTCATCCAGTGCAGTGTTTGTCTGCGCGCGACCGTCCGCGAGAGAGGAAAAACTTTCGTTCAAAACGCATCCGTTCTACCTGCACGATATCCGTTGTGTGTCTCCGAGGTGATTTTTCCACATAGCTTTTCGTCATCACCGTTCCGACGTCGATTTCAGATATTAGTTCATCTATGCAGAAACTCGTGCTACAATCTTACCAAGTACCAGGAACGTGATGGGTAATATTTCAACACGATTCTTACTATTCATGTATAATGTATATGATATAATAGTATTTATACACATCGATGAAGTTTAAATAATATTATCATAACACCATATTATATTATATTATATTATATTATGCCATTATCATTGCACAGCATACGCACGATGTCATTGACTCCTCGGTTGACGAGTGTTTTGTCGTGAGATTTTAAAAAAGTATATGTTTTATGTGAAATTTTCACGATATAACGATTCTTCTTTACAGGTTTCAGTTACATGAAACATACATATATATACCAAATATGCAGTGGTAGGCTATTTCATTTTTATTTACAAAAAATGTAAAAATAAAAAACCAAAAAATATGTACCTAACTAGGTATATAGTTTGTACGAACACTACAAAATATTATTAAATGTATGACAATCGAAATCCAATTCGGGAATAATGATTAACACCGTATATAATAATAATATGTAGTATAATGGGTTCTAAATTACATTGGATGAACAGAAATCTTCAATATTTAAGTATAAAGTGAGCTTTATACTTTACTTTTTACAAGATTACTACGTTATCTTGAGTGCTAAAAATTAAAAATCAAAATTAGCCCTGAATAAAAAAAGTATGCGCATATATTATTTATTCTTATCGGGAATTGTATGACTATCTCTTGGAACATTTTATGCTTCACAATTAATATGATTAAACTGAGAGTATGTATTTAGTTTTTTTTTTAACACTTTTACCTTCTGAATTGTTTTCTGTGATTATGATCGTTGAACACCACGCTACTAGTACGAGTATACATTATTAATATTGTCATGAAAAAAATTCACCATAAACAGCTGTTACCCATGAATTGAGATAAAATATGGACGTGCGGTGAAAAATTTACACACTTGCAATTTGTTTTTGGTCTTTATATGCATAAACTCTACGCCGTTTCAATTCATAAATATTTCAAAAGTAAACATAACACTAAATACCACTTAATTCGATAAACAATTTTTGTACAACGTACGTGCTAAAAATGTATTAAGGACCTATTGTTAAAAAACGAAAATGCTAATGTGTATATGTGTGAGTATGCAGTGCAAGTATACGAATTAATATTC
Organism: Chaitophorus viminalis; assembly: GCA_025469195.1. Taxonomy (NCBI): domain Eukaryota; kingdom Metazoa; phylum Arthropoda; class Insecta; order Hemiptera; family Aphididae; genus Chaitophorus; species Chaitophorus viminalis. The sequence goes on from JAIPRK010000603.1 coordinate 51,699, forward strand.
TTGAAATATTGTATTGTTCTCAAGTGCACAATGTGGTTTATTAACACAACATTTATCTATACTCACCCTATAAAATTATTACCTAATATTATCTACAATCGAAGGGACATGGTATATGCCAAAAAATGTTAATGTCACAATTATTATGCACGTTTGAAATATTAAAATGTCAGAAGTTACCGAGGTACATTTCTTTGCGAAAATCATTGTCTTACGTTAATTTCAAAATGTCACTGAAAACGAACTACTATAAACACGTATTTTCTAGAACTTTAACATGGAAAAAGTGTATATCAGTATGATAATTTAACATACGGTATTATAAGTATAATTAATTTTAATTTAAATTCATATCAATCGTGTGCAATGCCTGCTTGTTGTCTAATTTCTTATGTAAAAAATCTTGTATCTTGTATGTTACCTATCGAAAAAAAAAATTTAAAAAAAATTTCGATCAAATTAAACTCATAAGTCATTATCACAGTTTCATTTTATCGGCAAATCTTTAAATATTTTCACGTGAAAAAATCGTACTTATATATCATTATATTTAGTTTACAATGTTTACGTGTCCAGTATAACTGTCCCAATTTATTTCCATAAGCCTAGGTCCCAGAACTAAGATAGCTCAGAGTTTTCAATTATTATAAAATTAATTCATTTTCAAGATAGTATATTGGCGGTTCCTCAACAGTTTCGTTTATATTCAAGAAGATTAAGATAATACGTTTTTCATTAAAAATAATAAGTTAAAATATTAAACATAACATAGAAGTATAGTGTTGAACTGAGAAGGGTCCAGTTCAACATCCCAGATATAATGGTGGTCCTACCCGGACATATTCGCCTATCCATAATAATAAAGTGTATAATATGAGGAGGCGTATAGGTACGTGTTCCGGATTCTTCATTCTTTTCTTTTTGTTAAAAATGTTGTAATTATTTTGATTATAAAAAGTTTTTTGTTTTTGTACAACAAACCATAAGTAGTCGCCACTGCAATATATTGTCTCCGTGCTTATTTTTGAATCATTCGGCAACGATTAGAAAGGAATTACGTAGAAAATATACACAATGTTTGATTAGAATAAAAAAACTTTTAACCTTTATTTACAACCTTTAATTAGGATTTGTCATTGATATATTTATATGAAGCCAAATCGTTTTAAATGTAAACTGTCTCATGATACATCTAATCCCTCTAATAAATAGTCTACATTTATAGTATCTACATATTATAACTGTAATTATTAATTATGTTTATGTAGTTATATACCTACGTATATGATATCATCGTAGTACCATTTTTACTAAGCATCAGCTCACAACCCTATCAAGGAAATTCTGTAGGACAGTTAACTACTTGGCCCATCCAGCCCTGCATAACACATACACACACACACACACACAAATATAAATTTATATTAAACTTTACAATTGTTCCCAGATATCAATCCAAAATGAAACTCCCATCATTGTTCAAACGATTTTGTACCTACTGTAAAAAAAAGAATTTCATACATATTGATAGTAAAAATAAATTTATTCGTATAAAAAAATATAGAAATAACAAAAAGTAGTTTTCATTGGTATGATATGTACCAAAATCAAGAGACCTAAAATGTTCACTATCCCGACAATATATATAGTATAATATAATATTCATAGTCTATAAGCTTTTGTGACCTCGCCGAGCCAAAATAAGTATTCGATTCTGCTATTATATTTTGTTCCCCGTTTAAAATTGATACCCAAGGTATATCTATGCGCTATTATTCTATTATTGTATTGTTTTATGTTTTTGTATTTCAATATCAACAACTGCATGTACCTATACTGCGCAATGCCATTTCGATACCGCATATTATACCGCAATAGTAAAGACTTCGACATATATTGTTACTATATGATCTTATTAAATCCTCTATATTGGTACTGACATATTGAGGTTGAGATACACTCAAGTGTTTAGGTAAACATATTTGTATTCAATTTTAAATTACCGCGATAACCTACATGTATTAATATCGATGTTTTTATTTAACGACAAATATTAAAGATAAAAACTTGAACATTTTGGCAAAAAAAAAAGTAAAAACAAAATAATGGTCCTTATATAAGTATATAGGTACGTTAGGATAATTAATTTGTTTTTAGGGTTTCTATTTGTTAAGTAAATAAAAATAATAATGTTATAATTTTTTTTTTTTATATTTAATATGAATATCTAGGAATTAAGAGTTTATATTTGTCGCGGATGTAATGTAATGCACCTACATGAACGTAATCTACCAATTCCACAAGATCTTCCTATCTTTCAGGAAAAAAACGATTGTAATAAGCTAATCTTTATCTAATGAATATTTTCTGTACGTCACGAAAATATGAATGTTAGTGAACATAGGTAGAACATTAGATTAACATAAAATTTCAGCTAGAAAACGTACAGCTATGATTACAATAATACAATTATTACTGAACTTTAAAAAAATAATAATGCTACAAAAAGTCTGATAACCAATCATCTCTAGATCCCACCTAACAGTTTCTCACTTAAACATTTCAAGAAAAATACATAATGGACGGTAGTTAATGAAATATAGTAATCATTATTCCAATAAACGTGTGCTGTATACGTAGAGCAATTGAATAATGGTTCAAATTAAGTAAATAGTTTTAGCATTATAGTGTTGCGCTTTAAAATTCAACAGTTTTATTTTCAAAAGACATAATATACCTACAGCAATAAAATTATTATTCAGAAATAAAAAGCTAGCTGTATTTGTTCTTGGTGTCGATGAATTAATCGGCAACAGTCATAAAATATTATAATGTATATTTTTTCTATCAAACTCAAGTAGTACTCTATACAGTAGTTTTGAGTATTATCAAATATCAATTCAGAATTTTAAAAAGGTAACAATAAAAATGTATTAAACAATCGTTATAAAACAACTAACAACTTATCTTTTATTACTTTTAATAATATTTTTAAATATTTATAACTACATTTTATGTTTTATTAACAAGCTTATTATTTAAGAACTATTATTGTTTAATTAGTACAGTGAGGCAATAGTTTGAACTTATGTTGCATAAATAATCCTTTAATCTCTATGTTAATAGTGATATTTATTATGAATTTGCTACAAAAAAAAAGGACGTTATATAATGATAATTGATAAGGCATTGCCATATCTTTACTATAAAATATAATTAAACTAAACTTTGAAGGAAAATTAATTTTTAGAGGGGTACATGATGAAACTCGCTTCATTCTTAGTAAAAATGTATTTTTGTGAAAAAAATAGTAAATTTATCTATAATGAATATTAATAAATTTCTTTATTTGTAGTGACTGGTGAAAAACTAATTATACAATTCTTATATTTTTATACATTATTATTATATGATATTAATAAATTGCCTTCAGTTGTATATTTCAAACAAAGTAAATTTTATAATATAAAAATTATTTATTAATTTAAAAAAATGTCATTGTAATTAGTAATGCATAAAACTACGATTTTATTAAGCATTTTAGTTTTGTTTGAAATTATGTAGATTTTACAAATATTTTAATCAAATTAATTTAAATTACCTAATTTTCAACGTTATGACTTTATTAGTAAAATAAAAATGTTTTCCATGGCATTGAACTAAACAAATATCGTGTAGCAGATTTTTTAAAAAGTTGTAAATTTACATTGAAGTTAAATCAACCTAGAAAATGAATTAAGACACAAAAAATGATTGGAATTATTCACTCCAAGCAACTGTAAATTTAGATCTTCTTTAATTAATACTTAATAGACAAATAAAACGATACTCCAATAAATGAGAACTTATTGACCAGCATTATTACAGTGTATTTTGTTATTGATACGAAATTAATTGCGTTCAATTACTTCAGCAGCATTTTTTTTTTTTATTATTATTAAGAGATAACTATAAGTCATTAGGTATACAATATACATTTAGCCTACAATTGCCATGTCATTATTCATAATTTTGATTTCGTTAAATTTTTTTTGGCTTGTTTCGCAGGTTTGGATTTCTTGGACAATGGTTCCATTTTCGAGCACGCCATAACGTGCGCAGGTAAACATTTTTATTCACGAGTATTTATTTTGTTTGCTATAGTATCATATTGAACATAGTTGTATCAAAAAATATTATATTAATAATTGGAATTAACGATTTAAATGGTTTTCTTGTACATAGAATTTGGCAAATTTCACTATTTCTTGTTGGCGCTATGCGGTCTCATCTACTTGAATTGTGCCATATCCGTGAGCGTCGTATCTTTCGTACTGCCGTCGGCACAATGCGACTTCAGCCTGAGTTCGACGGACAAAGGGCTCCTGAACGCCGTACCATTGTTAGGTATAAAATAATGAAAAACTAAATAAATGTTTTTTTTTCAGTTAAATAAATAAGTTATTACTCGTATAATTTTAAAACACCTTTTCACGGCTACGGAATTGCCCGCGTTTTAGGCATGCTCCTGGGATCGTACTTTTGGGGATGTTTGGCTGACATGCACGGACGGAAGAAATCTCTTATAGTAGCGTTGCTGATGGACGGAATTTTCAGTTTGATCTCCAGTATACTCACTTTCTTTTGGCCGTTTTTGTTCTGCCGTTTCTTCAGTGGTTTCGGGTAAGTCACATGTACCGCTACCGCGCGAACTATATGTCTATAATTGTATACAGTGGCCGAAAACGAAATACCATTAAAAAAATATTCTTTACAAATGTATAAACGATAAAAAGACGTACAAGGAAAAATTATGTCCTTTCTAATCAAATTTTTGACTTGTATATAGTAACTCGACGTACTTATGCACGTCGACATATAATATTTAATTATTTTGTTAGTAAAGTGTAGGGGTAGATTGCAATATTTATCGCGATTCATAAATCATAAGTTGTGCGTAAAGTATTTAAATATCTTGTAGACACTTGCGAATAATGCGCGAGGTACGATATAAATGACAAGTGAAATTTATAATTAAGAAAACTCATGGCTGATAAAGTTAAATCGTGTTATACCTACATGGGCGTTGCGAGAAGGTGCAGAGAAGTGTACTCGAACCTTCTTGGATTCAGAAAAAAAAAAATTGAAAAACAAGGAATGATAAAAAAAAAAAAAAAGAAATTGAATAATGGTAAAAAATTATTCAGGTAGTACAAAACAAATTATTTTTTGAATAATAATATTGTAACCGTCTATTGGTTTTTACGCAAATTTTTCGATAATATTTTCTGTAAAATTGGTGTCCTTCTCAAGTCTTTTTCTGTGAACGCTCATCGTACACAGCCCAGACAGCCGATCATTGCCCATACTGGCGTAACAATGTTAAGATTTTATTAAGCCGGATCTTCACATTAAAGTTAACATGTAACTGTGCGAGATTACATGCTCCTAATTATTTGTAAAAAACCATTTTACGATTGAAATACTTGACTAAATTTATATTTATGAACTGTGCACCCCCCCTTACAAATTGTTCAAGCGGCGTCTATGGGGTTATATTATTTGTATATATATATTATTTGTATGTATATATATATAATATTTATAGTAAATCAAAGTTTATCGATTACTTACGATAGTACAGTATTGAATCTGTAAAGTGTCCTCTGTTATGCAGACTTTCCGGATATCTGGGCATTTGTTTCCCGTACTTGGGCGAATTCCAGCCAAAGATCTACCGAGAAAAAGTGCTGTCCTGGTTGGAAATGTTTTGGACGGTCGGCATTATACTGGTACCGCGTGAGTATCCGATTGTTGTTGTGCATAATATGGACATGATGTAACAAATAATAATTATGATATTATTTCAATACGATTACATAATAAATCATGCATGCGTGCTCGTCGTATCTTTAAAAACCGCGTGATGTTCGCAGTGATCGCTTGGGGCATCATCCCGATGACGGCCAACTACAATTTCGGCGTTTTCCGGTACTCGTCATGGAACATATTTCTGACGCTGTGCTCGTTGCCCAGCATCCTGTTGGCGCTGTGGCTGACCCGATTTCCGGAAAGCCCGAAGTTCCTGTTGGAGTGCGGTGAATTCGACGAGGCGCTCGACTGTTTGAAACGGATCTACACGGAGAACACGGGAGAACCCGGAGACGCATATCCCGTACGTCGAGTTGAAGCGTGACAACGATACTATACCTATTAATAATTAATTAACCGACGGTTTTTTGTGTTTTTTTTTTTTTTTTATCGTTGGTCGTTTTCGGTTGTCGCAGGTCAGAAGTCTCATCGAAAACGAAGTCCGGTGCAGCGTCATCAGCATTCAATCGAAACGGTCGTTGCGCAGCATGAAAACGGTCAAGACGTCCAAAGACCTCAAGAACTTGCTGAACGAAGTATGGTACCAGACCAAGGAAATGTTCAAGCCACCGCACTTGAAAAACACCGTGCTCACGTGTCTCATACAGTTCGGGCTGACATCTAGGTAAGACCATGCGTTATCACGTGTTCGGTTTCTCAGAGTGCCTATACCGGTTATTCGCACCTTTTGTGAATACAAAAAAAAAAGAATAAAATAAGACACATTCCACGGCTAATATCATTTCGTGATATTAATTTCATGGCAATAGTGTTGATATTGAAATATCGTAGTACTTAATTGGACATTATACCATAGACTGTAATATAGTGTATCCGGTGTGTGTGTGTGGCTAAATTAAGACACTCGCGCGTTTCCACAAAATCATCACTGATCAAAAAGTGGTTTATAAATAAATGTATGATAATTTCATTTTACATATCTTCACGTTAAGCGCCGGCACCGTACACTGTACAGTTTAGGAATCGCCGCGCTGTATACTTATTACTTCTTAACATAACCGAAGTCCGTTAACGACATTCAAGAATAGCGGCATCTACTGAGCACATATATACGCATATTGTACGTACTATTCTCCAACCGCAGTTGTAGTTTGGTATAATTGACACGGTGTCAAAACATCATTATAGATAATTTATGTAAATGTATAACAATTGTAATGTTAAAATTATTACAAGCTCTACTGGGAATTACTGTTCTTGAAAGGTTGTAGGTGATTTTTAGCAGATCCCGTTTGTTCGCACCGATCGACAGATTCTGCCGCTGTTCGAGTATACTCAAATATTATGTTCGGGATGACACTCGTATGCTAACCACCATAAACGCTCCATAGCCCCATCAAAAAATGTGTTGACAACTTATATGAATATTTATGTATCATATAATTTTATTAATATAAGTTAATGGTAATATCGGTTTCACTTTTACAACAAAAATTAATCAATACCAACAGAAACTTGCTATTTGCTAACGCTTTGCGGTTTCTAAGACTTTGTCACTCGATAATTCGCTTTCTCCACCTACACTCCTCCCCCCCCCCTAACCCTACACTCCCCAGTGACTGCTCCCCTGAATAACCACCACCTCGGTTAGTTATACGCCCATACAGGGTATATTAACGTGAAATATAATATACCTACCTATATTAATATTGGTTTTTTTTTTCTTATTCACAGCTACTACACGCTGGTGATGTGGTTCCCAGAGTTGTTCAACAGATTCGAGAAATTCGAAAGCCAGCAGCCCGGCATGGACGCGTCCGTGTGCCAAGTGTCGTCCGTGTATATCGAACAGGACGGTGCGTTGAACACGGCCGACTTGTGCGGGTCGGCAGTCGGAGAGTCCGTGTACACGCACACCCTGTGGATCGGTATAGCGTGTATACCCATGTCGTTGTTGATGCCTCTGTGCGTGCACCGGCTCGGAGCCAAGTTCTTCCTAGGTGACGTATATATTTCAGTCGATAACTTACCAACTATGTATAAACGAGTCCGGGATGGTGATGTTTTAATCACTCCACCAGGTATACATATAGGTGGACATCGAGGGGGACTTAGGAGGCTTGGCCCCCCTTAATATTTTAATATTTTAGTAGCCCCCCAAAATCAAAACTTTATTTGAAATGTTATTCGTTGATTTTATAATTGTCTGTTCGTTTTATTTTACATCGGATTATTATAGTCCCCCGAAAAATTCAACCAAATGTCCGCCTATGAGCAGGTACTGTTGGGAGATGGGATAAAATATCACTTGCTAAATCACCGAATAATATACAATATACAATATAACAATATACAATGTTATACGCAGCGCATACACTGAACAATGGTTAATATAATCGTATAATTTAATATTACTTTGTTTGATGGTGTACAACATTGTCTATTGAATATGATTATATTAAACGCAAATAGTGTTTGGGATTTGAGGAGGCTGATGCTCAGGTTCATATTGGAACCATGATGTAGTGTATATGTATGCCATTAGTTTTTTTTTTTTTTTGAGGAGCTATACAAAATTTAGGGGGCTCAGTTACTACGGTCTTTTATAAGCTGCGGGATTTTACGATAGCACCATCTGTGAAGGCGTTACATATTCGCGCGTGTCGTGCAGACCACATAAAAGCAAGTTATCATCGTTTATTTATGGACCACAAAACCGCAAAAATGCTACCACTGATAATTTGATAATTAATTGGAAACATGTATGATTCAATAAGTTACTAATAAATAAAATCGTGCACAAACACCGCTTTAAAAGTTGTATACCTCATTTAATAACAATAATACAACACCAGCCAAGCAGCCAGCGATCGGCAACCTATTTTTAATATCACAAATTTTTTTCAGCTTTTCATAATTAAAAATATCATTTTAACATCTAAAACTGGTGATATTACAACATTGCTGATATCAAAAATCATTTTATGAGTTCCATCGCTCGCGGTTGTCCTTAATTAGTAATTACTGATTTCGAATGAAATTAAATATACATACTCATAACGATTCGAGATATAAAATCATAATTTTTAGTACCATGAGAAGATTGAGAAGCAGATATTTGGATTTTTAAGGTCGATGAAAAAAGTTATGCGAACTGCGAGTTGTCAGTACTAAACTTCTCTACGGTTTAATGAGATTGAAATATTTAGAACTATGCTAGGATTTTTTCGATTTTATTCGTAAAATATAAACACACATAAAAGTGTAAAAAAAACCTGAGCTCTGGAAAATAAAAAATCGCACTGGATCCTGAAAAACGTTAAAGCTGTATATGACATTGTGACTTGCGTGGATATAATACGTATATTCGATTCAGTTTTCGTCGTTCGTTTTCAATTTCGAATTTCCGTTCAATTATACCATAATGTTTTGTATAATCGAAAACTGGATTCAATAATTCAATTACTGCAGCAGTGTAGCGTTTGTACAAGTGATTCATCGAGTTCACTACTTGCCGAGCTGAAATCGTTTCCTAAATAATATTGTATTACTAAATGTACTATTTATATATATATATATATATATATAGTTCGTGAGTATGCCCATAAGCCACACACATATGGATAAAAAATGGTCGAGTGGGATATTGGTCCTACGATGAAATTGCTTTCGTTTTCGGGATTCGATTATTCGATCGTTGATTGTCGTACGTTAAGAGCCGACTAGTCTGCATGGTATATTCGAGTTTTCACATAATTTAATAATCTGCATCAAGTCTCCACGTTCAGTATAATCCATTCAACGCCCTTAAAAAACACATACGTTTCGCATCACCCCTATAGCCAGGGACATAGTAGATCTATAGAAGTATTTTATGGTGGTACTATACGATTATTATATTTATAACTTATGAGTTTTAAATAATTGACTTATCTGTTTTTTAATACAAACTTTGTTATTTATTACCTACTAAATAAAAAAACATAAGCAAGGTATAATTCAAAAACAATATTCCTTAATTTATTTATAAAAAAAAAACTTGTAAGCAAAATGTGCATTATGCCATACATGTATAGGTTAATACAGTCCAAAGGAGAGCACGCGTTTCGTTTCCAACCAGCGCAACTGCGATAGAGATCGTAGTCATCATAATGTTCATTTTCGGGGTGCAACAATTGTATACCAATTCTGAGTTGTCACGAAAACAAAGCGGTCTATTATACACGTTTTCGGGTACAAATATCCTCCCCGAAACATCTTCCTCTTTCCAAAGTTGTTTCAGTATAGGTATTGTTGATCACATATAGTAATAGTGATGACATAGTATTATAACACAATAATGTTATTCTTCTTCATCTTCTTGGCCTCTCTCGGCTCTCTCTCAACTACTTAGGGTCGGCCACCTTTGTCCTAAACCTCTACCTGCCTCGATTTTCCACATCCCTTACGCACACATCAACGCAGCTCTCAATCGTATCCAACAATCTTTTTTTTTTTTTTTTGGTCTTCCTCCGTCCTCGTTCCCTTCAACGTTCATTTTCATAACCACTCTTACTGTTTTTGTTTCCTCTCGCCTCATCACATGCCAAAACCATCTCGGTTTATTTTCTCTCATATTGGCATAATCTTTAACACAATAATAATATGATTTATAATTATGTGCTCGTAATATTATGTTGACCATAGTGATGTGCCTGTTCGTATCGGGCGTCGTGTCCGCCGCATTGTACTTCGTGAAAAACGCTCTGCAGAACCTCATACTGTCGTGCCTGTTTGAAGCATTCAGCAGCCTCGGGATCAGCGTGTTGCTGTGCATCATGGTCGATCTATTTCCCACCAACATGAGGTAAGCCTATACTCGTCCAAACGCTCGTGTATATTATAGTGGTATCCGGTATCTTGCAAATTTGCGATATCTAAGCGGCTATAAGCATGTATTGTATATACCAACTATATACCTACCACCAATGGATACTTTTGCGTCAAATGCTCGGGGTTTGTCTCCTAAAAAAATGAAAATACCTAAGTATAATTCGACCGGACTTATAGGCGATATCGAGTGTGATATTAAATAAAATAAAAAATAAATAGATAGATGAAAAATCATTTTGCCGTGTGACAACAATATAAGATCCGACATAAAATCCACGCACGTTCGTTGCACCAAAACGTGAATTTCAGTCTCGCACAAGCCTCCAAGGGCTCTAGGCGTATATCAACTACGTAAATTGTCGTTTTTATTTTTATTCGCCCTCGAATCGTATAATATGCGGTAATAGTTTTTGTAAATATTCGCGCTCGGATTGTTAATGTCGAAATGACCATGGTCGGGACAGGTGAAATTCGACGAAATCGAAAATCTACAGCTATAAAGAGCGAAAACAAATAACTAACAATAGCGTAGAACATGCAGTGGCCAATTAATAATTTATAATAATATGGGGCGATGTCTATATCGCTATGCCTATAATCACTAATTATTCTCTAGCAACAACATTAAAATTTATTTTTAGTTTAAACGCGTAGTCCAATCGAAATAAGTAAAAAAAAATAAGTAGGTAAATAATATTATATATAATATTATATACCTACTTATTATATATAATACGAGTATATACATCAGTGACGCACCCAGGGGGGTTTTGGGGTTAAAATCCCTCCCCCAAAAAAAAATATTTTTCACTAAATTATACATTATTAAAGCATATTTTCACAAATATAGTACCTAGGTACTACAATGATGATTTATTTAACATATAATATAACATATAATAATAATAAAAAAAATTACCATATATAATTTGTGGTAATTATTTACTTGTGTGTTAAGATAATAGGAAAATGTTTAAGCCCCCCTCCCCCCAAACAAAAATCCTGGGTGTGCGCCTGACAGTGTTGGGTTAGTTACTTTTAAAAAGTAATAAAGTCCCTTTACTCGTTACTTAGAGACACAAGTAATGAAGTTACTTTACTCGTTACTTAAATGAAATTGTAATGTAATTAGTTCACTTTTCAAATATAAAAGTAACTATGTTACTTTCTCGTTACACATTTTTTTTTTATTGTTAAGCAATTGTCATTCAATAAGCAAAGGAACTAAAAATATACCTACTACCTACAGAAAATATAGTATAGTTTGAAAAAGATGTTTAATTAATAACATAAATACATAATTATGTATTTATTCGTTCCGTGTACCTAACTATTTAGTATTTAAAATGAATTTAATTAAATAATAAATGTAATTCACTATTCTCAAAATTTATGGCTTAATATTAGACACGTCAAAACCATTGAAAACAGAATATTGTGGAGAGTTTGTTAAAACGCGAGTATATTTTTTTAAGTTTTTGTTTTTTTAAATTCGCAATCAATACTAAATAATTTAAAACTGTAACGCGTTATTCTGTGTAAATTACTTATCAAAAGTAATTTTCATTACATTTTCGTTATTTGAAAATAATGGTAATGCAATTACGTAACGCGTTACTTTCGTTACGGTACTACCCAACACTGGCGCCTGATATTTATATATAAAAGAAGCTTAAATGGGGGTTATAATATTTCGCATACCCATAAGCGCATATAAGTACGTCATTGGTAAAACTTATTCTTCTCGAAACCAATACATAGACTATATCAGGCACGTACACAAAAAAAAAATTCGGAGGGGGGGTTCATAAAAAATTTACAATAATCAATACTACATGTTATATTTTATTACTTGTATATGAAATAAATAAATTACACAAAAATTATTTCGGGGGGGGGGGTTCAACCCCCCAACCCCCCTGTATACGTGCCTGGACTATATGCATATTTAATCTATACTGGTTCATTATTACCTACTTGTAAATATCATGGGCTGATGGGCTTATGTTTCGTTTAAGAGTGATGGGTATATTTTATTTTACCGGCATTTGGCGCGTCTCTCGTGCGCACAAGATGTAGGTACATGTATGAATTATATTATATACCCACGGTGTGAAGACAAATACAATATTGCGTTTTTCGACAGAGTGATGGCAGCCGCGGCTTCGGCGACGTTCGGCCGTCTCGGTTCGTTGATCGCCAACATCATATTCGGGCTGCTCATAGACTCTCACTGCATCCTGCTCATCATCATATTCAGCTCGTTGTTGATAAGTAAGTATCCTGAACTAACGTCGCAATAGGTACCACGACGCTAAATTATCAGTGGCGGCCCGCCCTCGAAATACCTACATAGATACTCGCCTGCCCTACACATGCCCACCCTCTGTTCTGATGTGGTTGGTGGACGTAAATTACAGTAGAAACAACTTCTATGGAATACATTATTAAATTTTCAAGTACTTTATCATTTAGAACCTTAAGTATAAATACAAAAACTTTATGAATTTTCAATTACAAAATAACTTGGAAATTATCTTGATTTTGACATATTTCACACAAATTTGAGCTTTAGGGGCTTATAAAAAAAATGTTGTGTTAAGCGATTTCCGACTTTTTTTAATTGCGGTAGGCACAACTTATAATACATTTTTATTCAATTTTCAAGATTTTTTGAACACCCAAAGCTTTTTTATCAATATTTCAAAAAAAAAAAAAAATACTTAGAAAAGATTTCAATTATCTACAAATAGGTCAAAAAAGTCAAAATAATTCGAAAACTTAACCATGTATAGAAAACGCTAATATAAATATTTGATTAACATTTCATGTATTTGAGATTTTTTGTTTTTAAGTTAGAGCATTTTAAACTCCGTGCAACCGTAAGAGGAAAAGAACCCGTTGCCTAGCTCGCTGGACGGGTTCGGGGCCAGAAAAAGTTCCGGCATCGGCCATTTGCGCCAAAAAAAAAAAGGCATGTTTTTTTCAACAGCCCATTTACGCCAAATTTACCTGCGTAAACATTTTAAATTAACGACTCGGTTAATTCTTATACTTTAAAGACTTATTTAAAACGTATGCCTGTAACGTATAATAAAGTTATTTTTATTAGTCTGTTATAGATTTTAAATTTTCGTGGCATATAAATATAATTATATATTAGATAATTCGTCATTAATAAATAAAAAATCTTCATTTTTAGAAGTAGTGAAATGTAGATCGTTTAAGGCTCGTACAACATAATAAAACTGATATAAAACTTTTTTGTTTATCTTTTGATGCAATAATATATAAAGCTTTAAAATCTATAGACTTATAAAAATAACTTTATTATATACGTTACAAACATACATTTTAAATATGTCTTTAAAATACAAGAATCAACCAAGTCGTTAGTTTAAAATGTTTACGCAGGTAAATTTAGCGCAAATGGGCTGTTGGAAATAAACAAACCTTTTTTATTTTGACGCAAATGGGCTGTACCCAAAATGAATTTTTTTTTTTTTGGTGCAAATGGGGAACACCGCCACTGCAATAATATGATGCAGAAAATAAATATAATAAATCATAATATTACGATTATGTGATGACTAAACGTTTGTTTTCGTTCCTATTGCATGAACAGTAAGCGGTCTCCTGTCATTGGCACTGCCGAACAGCGACAAACAAGACTTGGACTAGCCGCACATGCATCCACCATGATTTTCTTCAGCACCTGAACATACATTACCTAGTGCCGCGGGATTATTGAATATTTTTCGCGATATACCTACTTTGTACATATTATACAAATACACACAATTGACACAACACTCACACGTCCTCACCGTTATTCCGGTAGGTTACACGTCGTCGCACGACTTGCGCACGTGTACCTATACCTGTGGTTGTATATAGATCTCGGTTGGATGGAAACATTTGAAATACCTACCAATATGTGGCTATGTATTACATGAGAGTACCATGTACGAGCAGATTTAATCGGACGACGAAGTAACGTCCGGTGAACGCAGAACTATTTTCATCGATAGGCGTATGTATAGGATTAAGTTTTGGTTTTTGAAAAAAAAAAAAAAAATAATTATTCATAAGTTTTTAACTTAAATAAAACGTGACAACTGTTCTCGTTTTCGTATATAAATAAGTATAATATTATGTGTTTAATGTTATGTCAAATTCGAATTCTTTTACTTTTTCATTTTGCTTTGTTTTGGTTTTTTATTCAAATAGATAATACGCTATATTATAAGATAATATTTTAACCTTGAATTAAAGAACATCAAACATTTATTTAATTTAATATCTATTAAAATATTGTATGGTACTGATGTACATTACTTATAAAAAATATTATCTGGGCGTTTTGGCCAGCACACACATTTTGGCCTTGCTGTAATTTTAGCTGTCTTATATATACCTATTATTATTGCACTGTTATACAATTATATTATACAATAATGAACCAAGGATTTTTGTTTTTTTTATTTATTTTACTCTAAGTGCCTGTTTCAATCCCTATCGATTACAGCATAGACTTTTCCTAAGTTGTTTTCATTAGATTATGACTAGATCACTCTTCTAATAGTATTTACTATTGTTCAAGTTAGTATTCCAACACAACCATCAGCCTCACTATAAATATTAATAAATGTCTTACATGACCATTATTAAGTATTATATTGGTTATAAGTTATAACCAATTATTGGTTCATATAGATTAAACCTATTCTTATATTATCTATATTTTATCATAGTTTTAGTCTATTTAGTCTATAATTCTACACTATACTAAAATTCTAGATAAAAACTTATACTTAAAAGTATAAATCTTAAATCTTTAAAAATCTTATTTTGTTCTTTGGCGAGATCCCTAGTTGAGTATGGGTAAATTATTTGGAGTCCCTATCAATCAGGCCATAATACAGATAGAAAAAATCCAAAATTGTTTTCTTTATATGATGGATTATAAATTAGGTAAAACTAACACTGATTTACTTTAGTCAAGAATCTAAACCTTCAATCTTTAACTCAAAGGCGACTCAAAAATGATGCTATTTTTCTTTTCAAATTGCTAAATAATAAAATTGATTGTCCAGAACTATTAGCTAAAGTTCCTTTTAATATACCAAACCATAACCTCCGCTCTACCAATACATTTTATGTTCAACCTTGTAAACAAAATTATAGTCTCTATTCTTCCTTAAACAGAATCTTTCAAATTGTAATGCGTTGAAAGATTTCGATTTTTTCCCTGATACACTAAGCAAATTACAATCTTTATAATTTCAATTTATATTACTTAATAGTTTTCTTATTTTCTTTCTTACCTAGTATATAAGTATAAAAATGATCTGATAATCTACTAAAATATGTTATTGTGCTTATAATTAATTTAAATTTCACTGTTATATTCTCTTTTCTTATTTTACTTTTCTTATTTTTCTTTCTTTCTTTTCAAGGTTTTTATAAAAACTTATTAATTGCTATATTTACAAACATTTGAATAATTAATACTGTATTCTTTGCCTCCAAGGCGTTATTACTTATTCATTTACAAAAAATAAAGTTATTATTATATTATTATAACTTATAACTATAAATCTGTCACTAGATCAAATTGTGTGAGACACCATGCAACTTCTCAATTGATGATAACATAGTAGGTAAAATGAGAACGCTGTCATCATATTGAATATATATTACAAATAAATGAAAAAAAAAAGGATACATAGTCAACATGAAGACTTAAATATTGTTTTACGTATCAGTAAAACAGTGTTTATTATATCAATTAAAATTTCAAATTATTAAGTTCTTGAATATATCCAAACAAATAATAATAAAAAAAAATTTACAATATTAAATTTGTCTTGCATTTTATTAAAGCTGTATAGTAATGAAATCTTAAAACATTAAGTATTATTTCTTTTGAGTACAAAAATGTATTACAAACTGAACAAATGTTACAGACACTAACTCAATAGTTGGCATACATCAATAAAAGTAAGAAGTAAAATAAAGACAGTTTCCAATTTTTATAACTCAAAAAGAGATTTATCCAAATTAGCTGATTCTATTAGACTACTTTCAATGGGCACATGTTGGTATGCACATTTAAATGGAACAAATGAATAACAACATATACATTCTACTAACCAATCATAGCCTACAGTCACAGCTTTATAATTATTTATCCAATCTGTAACAAAAAAAAATATTTTAATATAAAAAATGGTTTCTCTAAATCTAAAATTATATTATAGTTATAACAGTTTTCAAAATATATAAAAGGTTTGGAAATTAACATAAGTTATTAGTTATTTTATTACATTTGATTACAGAATAAACTGGTTTATAATAAATATTCTGTAATGGATTATGAATTACAGTTATTTACTTTCCTGTATAAGTTTTATATATACAGTGAAACATGATTTAACAGACACCTCTCTTAACGGACAAAATGACCAGGTCCCAGTAAAAAAATAGATATTCCAATGTATTTCGACCTGTCTATAACAGACTCTTTCTATAACAGGCACAGACACTAATATTTACCCTGACGATTTCATAACAGACAAAAATACTACGAAACAGCGTCAATAAGGAACAATAAGACCAACTAGAAAATTCTGAAATTAAAAAGTTTGAAAATTATTCAGCTCTTGAACAAGCTAATTCATCTGAAAGTTTTATTTGAATAAAAGTGATGATAAAGATTTTCATATGTGAGCGAATTAACTATCCATCAATTGGAAATCAACCAAATCGAAGTTCAAAAAACAAACATTGTATTAATACAATAATTTTTTAAGAAATAATTAAATATGTAATAAATTTATAATGTATGTAATATATAATATTAATAAAGATTATAATACCTGATGCATATTTTATAAAATATAAAACAATAATAATAAAATGTACGTAAGTTTTATACACATATCATGTTTGTAATTTTTTTTTTTATTTAATTTTTAAAATACTGAAACCTGTCTATAACGGACAATTAATTTGGTCCCGCGACTGTCCGTTATATACAGGTTTCACTGTACTAATAAATAATACAAAGGTTTTTACATAGTAGAATACAAAGGTACATCACATCTATTTAACATTTCATCAAAAATTGTTTATCTGTGGTCTAATATTCTCTTTAAAGTTGACATTTAAAGAAAAAAAAAAAATATATTTAACTTCAATAAAATAAAAATACCAAACATTTTAAAAATGTTTTCTTGATTAATTATTATAATAATAAAACCAAAATCTGATGTATCAAATTTGAATTTACAAAATATTTTTTTTAAATACTTAATAATTTATATTCCACCAACATTTGAAATGACCAATTCCACCAATTTACTTGAAAGATATTTCAGCTCTTCGAAAATGCATTTGATTTATCAAGTAAGACATCAAACTTTACCAACAAATCCAACTTACGTAAGTTAAGTACATGACGTTATTGATTTTTTAAAAACGTGTAACTTCTAAAAAGGAGAACTTTTTATGATTAATGATCTAAAATAAATTCAAATATTGTTATTCAAATATTTTTACAAATTTTTTTTTTTAGATTTCTGTGTAAAAGTGAAAAAATGTATGTTAATAGAGCCATTTCATACTGTCCATATTTCATTTTTATAATTGTTCACGTTACATGGATTTATAAATAATCACAGGTTTTAAAAAATCACTAATGTCATGTACTTCACCTATTGGCTTTCGCTTATATAATAGAACTGTAAGAACTTATTATACAGTGCATATTATTATGTCCGACAATGTACAAATAATGTTACTCCAACATTAATAGAAATACAAGAAATGTAGTGCTATTTCACATTTGTGTCCATAAACAATCACTAATTTATATTCTCTTCATTACAATCCCTAATTTACGATTTGGAAATACGATTATGATTATTTTAAAGACCACATTTATTTTTCATCTGATCCTAGTCCAGATAGTTGGATGTCCTGTTAATTGGCGTTTAGATAATCGGCGTTCTACTGTTTAATTTACATTACCATTTTTTATATTGTGGTATGGTGTGCACAGTTTGACTCAATCATTCTCAGTACTGAAGATAATGATTTCCTGACGCAGCTAGCAGTTGGATGAGTAAACATACAACTCTAGTGGCATTGTCCATGCCTACACACATACCTAAGTGTTTAACCCCCTCTAGTTATTCTTAGTAAAATAAAAAACCAATTTAAAAATACTACATAGAGGACTTAAGGTTACAGAGCTTTTTCTATAATAGACCAATTAAAAAAAAAAACCTATCTTATATAATTTGAAATTTCAATACATAATAATATATTAAATATCTATTTCTTACCTATGATTAATTTATTATCAGGCTTATTTAGATTTCTATTTTCACGGCAGTCATTAGGGTTATTAGTTATTATAACTCTAATTTTTAATGTGCTGTTATTAAAATCTTCCAGTCTATTTAACACCACAAAACCAGCAATATTTGCCACTTCCTAAACAAAAATTTAAGCAAACTATTATAATTTATAACTAAGTAATACATATATATATATATATATATATATAT
>JAIPRK010000603.1:71053-166269 GCA_025469195.1 Chaitophorus viminalis
ATATATATATATATATATATATATATATTATTATTATTATATTAATATAAACTATATTTAATTTTCTGTATTCACTGACTATTTGCCTTTGGCAAAACAGATAAATAAATAATAGAAGTCTTACAAACAAGCATTGATATATATCATAATCCATTGAATCATGAAAATACAGTCCACAAATATTACACCATTTCAATGGCGATTCAATATCACCATTGCCAACTTGCAAAGATATCCGTGAGGGAGATGTGTCACCATAATAATTAGGTGCCATATAATTTGCCTAAAATTAATTTATGAGTTAATTACAATTATTTAAAATACAAAATCAAATGTTGTTTACCTCAGGTAGTAAAGATTTTGAACTAACGCAGTCTTGAACCCATTTATGTGTTACAAGAAAACAGTTTCTTAACATTCCAATCATAAACTTTCGATTGGGAGTACTTTTACCATTAGCATTAAGTACTACAATTACGTGAGTAATGTTTGAACTCCACCTTGTTTGTGCTTGTAGGTTAAACATATATGTCATTTTCTTTACAACTTTTATTTCTTTAGCAGTAGCATTTCCAGTACATGCTAAAACCATAGGAAGACGTCTAAAAACAATGAGAATGAATAAATAAAGGGGGAAAGATACAAGAACAGGTGACAGATATTATATGTTAAGGAAAAAAAGCTTTACTCTAGATACTTTACTGATACTCTAGATTGATAACACTTCTCTATACATTAAACTCGCAACAAAATATAACTATTGTATTAGTCGTTTAAAATAAATATGTGTAGGTTCTAATGCTTTGATAAAATAAAAATTGTCCATGTAAACCGAATTAAGTGCCCATATTATGTGGTTTTTTTTTAAATCTTATTTAATATACATTTGTACTGGGACCAAACCGTTTTGCCCATATTAACCAGTATCCACATTAAGTGGAATCCACTGTATATAATTTGGGTATTTTATAAAAAGTACTTCATATATTGGGCAATTTATTAAATTATGTT
Organism: Chaitophorus viminalis; assembly: GCA_025469195.1. NCBI lineage: Eukaryota > Metazoa > Arthropoda > Insecta > Hemiptera > Aphididae > Chaitophorus > Chaitophorus viminalis. Next base: position 72,065 of record JAIPRK010000603.1, read on the forward strand.
ATATGTAAAATTATGCATTAGACTAATATTAGATTCATTTTTAATTTAAATAATTAAAACATAATTTTTTAGATTTAAATACAAAAATATCATGATATTAACTAGAGATATGATAATACTGTACATAAATTATGCAATAAAAAGGGTGTACAGCCAATGGTTAACTGTAAAACCAATCATATCTTTTAAAATAATTCCAGCTAGATTTGCAAGCACAATCTGATAGTGAGTATAAGATTATATTGGTTTACCAGGACCATCTTATAAAATTTGAACTAGTGTAGTACTATTCTGTCCATAAAAATATAAATGTGCCAAAGAAATCTATTACTTATTGAAGTTATTGTTTCAGGTATCTAAAAATATTTTACCTATTATTAATATTTCAGATAAAATACTAAAAATAGGCTTTTTCTATATTTACAGTTGACAATCAAATTATGTACAAAATAGGGACTAAAGAACGCCTTTCAACTTTAAACAGTAGAAATCAATTTGTAATTTGCAAAGAAACAATGCTGAAAGCCAATGATATGCCACTAATAAAAATTTTATTCTGTGAGACAGCACAGATATATTCCAATTTGGGTGGTTAAGGCTATAACCGATGTACATATGCACCAAAAAGTAATATATGTGGAAGTGCAAGTGCAAAGCAGCGGAAAGACTATGCACATCAAAATTCCACGATATCAATACACGTGAGAGTAAATAAAAATTAATCTGTAAAATGTATGAATTAAAATAAAAATGTATCTAATATTAATCTAATACATTATACATATTACCCAAATATGAAGTGAATTTTATAAACAAGCGGGCATTATATAAAATGTTCAAATTATATGCTCTACTAATAACATAAATATGAATTATTGACATTAGACATTTGCCATCAATATTCCACTGGTAGTGTTATTCTAAATAAGGAAGACCAGATGAATCAGTCTCAAGGTCTAAAGACCTTACTAAATTAGTACCTTGACATTTTGAGATCAGATTGGTTAAACAAACTTTAACATAACAATAAATAAGTATGAACTTTGGAATTTGATTTAATTCATTTTTGGTTATCATTTTTTCTGTTGACCACAAATAACAACTAGAACTAAAATAATATATATGTTACAGGTAAGTCCTACTCGGGTAATTTGAACTATGAATACAAACAAATAATAATAATAATATACACAAAATTCTTTATTAAAACTGTATTAAGTGTAATAGTAGTTTCAAGCGTAATTCAATGTAGTTTGAGATAACGAAAAATTCGAGATAGCGACATTCGACATAATGAGAATCTACTGTATTTGTAAATATCAATTAGAAACTTTAAGTTGATATATTATATAAAATTATATTAATATTATATTAATACAAATGTATATATATTTATATTTTGAAGTTTCTAATTAATAAATAATTATTATATTATTGTCTATTAATTTAAATTTATTAGATTAAAAACCTGGTCAAGGTCTCATATGGGGGAAGAATGACGACTTAACGCTTTTGCACTTCCATAGTGACATCAAATTAAATGTGAATGATATTATAGATAGGTTTTCCAAGGAGAAGAAAAAGATGCATTGATTTAATTTTGTAGCTATGTATTTAATATTATACATTATTAGTTTAATAGGGTTTTTTTGTGAAAATAAATTACTTTTTTGACACATTGAATTAGTTTTTTTGAGAAAATAATGCAAAGAATTAGCCTTCTATACAGGTTATAAATAGTGATTTAATTTTTGAAAATTCCCCCCCCCTTTTGTGACATCTAGATCAGAAACTGTCTCAAAGGATAACATGTTGAGGCAGCTACTGAAATTTTTTTACTAAATAGAATCTATATTTTATCAAAATTTGAGCAAAATAATTTAAAAAAATCACATTTTTCATAAAATAATTATTTATTTATTTAAAACAAATAAAGCTTAAATTCTGTTTAAAGAAAATAAGAACAAAATAAACGAAGAAATAAAGTATTGATGACAATACTAGGAAACGAAAAACTAATTATGCCATTAACTACAGAAGGTAATTGTATTATGCTAATAATGAACAGATAATGTAATTGTAAGAGCCATTCAAATTTATCTTATATGAATAAATAAGCAATATACTAATATTTATAACTCTAATAACTAATAACTCTGTATTAATAATCTCAATTTAATAATAATAAAATAATAACTAATAACTTATATTTTGTTTGAAAATACTCAGAATATAATAATATTAATTTAATAATATTAAAATACCCAGAATATAATAAATATTTAATAACTAATAGTACAATTTTAGTGAAGAATATTGAATAAATAAATATTACTATATATTTGTTTACATTAACGGTTCAAATTACCCAACCAAAGTAAACATTTCTTTTCGCTTTCTGCTGAACTCGGTTACCCTAGACCTGATACCAAACTCCTTCTGAGCACCCAATCCCCCATTTTGATAAACTCGATTTCTAATTTTATTATCAGAGATGACTTTCTAATTGAAACTACATCATGTATAATCTTTAGCTGTAATATTTTTTAACAATGGCAATAAATAAAAAAATAAAAATAAAAGTAAACATTGCCCAGTATTCCATATTGCCCATAACATATACATTAACAAGCCCTAAATAAAACTAAAAGTTTTATGTATTTATAACAACATGATTTTTATCCAAATGCATACCTACAATAAAAACATGGGTTTTCAATATTTTTCCGCCCAAGTTAAAAACGTTTATGAAGAATTTGATTTCCATTTTCAAGATTTATTTTTAAACCATGAATATTTTATCAACACTTAAACACTGAACATTTTAAATATCTAAAAATGACACATGTCACAATTTTTTTAAAATTATTCCAACTAGAAAAAATTATATGGTATTAGAATGTAGAGAAAATTTCAAGTCTCTGCAGATATTTATTTTTTCATTTTTTCATTGGCTATATTAAAATGTATTCGTTGAAAAGCATGGCTGTCGTTTTTTTATATTACAAAAGTACAAAACCAATGAAATTCCCTAGTTGTAAACCAATTCATTAAGTAAATAACAAAATACAATGTATTTCTTATAAATTCCATTATATATATCCCACTTCTTCTTTCTTATATCAATAAAAAATTAAAAATTTAAAAAAAAATTCATATTATTTAGTGCATATTAGAATAATTTTAGTGCATATTTTGTTAGTTATATGTGTAAAAACTAAAAACTTCTGGGCCCTAGTTATAAAGATGAATGCACCTATTAGACAGAATTTACCATCAGAATAAAAAAAAAAATGGATGTCAGCAAAATCCTTACGGATAAAATTTTGATAAGGACATAAAAAAGAAATTATTGTACATAGCTCAACAATTCTTAGGTCCACTTCAAATCAAAAATGTTTAATAGATGACAGCAAACTAAAAATATAATTAAAAATGTACTCACAAATTTCTTTCTGGAGTCCCAATTATAACATCATCATAATTGTCAGAGCTGTCACTTGAGTCAGAGTCATCGTTATCATTTTGTTCATTTATGATTTCACTTATCTGTAAACAATTATAATATGTATAGCTGTAGTATAAAGTAAATGTAAAATTAAAAAACATTATTCTACAGATAGCTTAGCAACTATATATAAACATTAGCAAATTAGTACTCGATAGAATTATATCACGTCAGGACTGATTATGTAAGACTTAATGAAAATATGCAGATAATTAATTAGAAGTATTTTAATAAATGTACTTTCATGTGATTTTATCTTCGGCATTATCACATTGATTCTAATATTTACTCACCAAATAATAGAACCTTTTCAGTATGTATTAACTAAATAGTAGATATATTTTTGGTTAAAATAATTTACATAAAAAAATTCATCTTTACCTTCACCTAAATTGAGTATCTTTACTAGTTAGATTAGCTCTTAAGCTGTTAATTTTTTTAATTTAATGAATTCTATAATATATTAAGAAAACTTAAACCATTTTTATATTTTATGATACTCTAGTGTTACATTATAAATAACATCAATTTTTCACGATAATCTTATGACATGTATATAAGACTATTAACAATCACTATTTTCTTAAATTACAATTTGTAAAATATATTTCAAATGGCATAATTATCAAAATTACCTAAAAATCTGAAATTGTTAAATTTAAAAAAATACTTTAATGTTCCGATTTAGAATTTTAACTATAGTGAATCAAAAATTAAAGTTACAAAATAAATATTTAATTCAGTTTTAGCTTTCTTGAACCATTCAAATTATTTAGTACAATTTATTGAATGTTTTAATTAATACCTCTTCATTATTACTGGTTAAATCCATTGAAATATTAGATACCCTATCTTCTTCTTCTTCAGCAAGTTCAATATCAATGGCATCTGTTTCGACTTCATCTTGCGTTATAATATCATTTCTGTTAATGACTACAGTAGAAACATTAGATCTGTAACAAATTAAATTAAATTTTTAATATATTTTTAACTTTACTGTAAGTCAATTTTTTCAAAGAACTATTTTTTAAAAAAAAAACTGAATGAGCCTCGCTCTGCTGTACAGTAGGGAATGGAATGCACCTCGTTCATAGGATAGGTCATTACAATGGATTTATTAAATTTAAATGCAATGATCATTATATACGAATAAAGATTCTGAACGGAGATGATATGTTGATCTAGAATAAGTATATTATGTAATATATTATGTTATTATATTTAAATTGAAATATTATGTCAATATTTGCTTTTCAAACGCATATAAAAAATAACTGTGCCTATAGATTTTAATAATTTTGAAATGACAGTAACAACCACTTCTGTGGAATCTTCTATTAAATTTTTAAGTATTTTGTACCAGCCAAATTATTTTTATCGATCAAAAAAAAAAAAACTTAGAAAAATCAAAAATTTAAATTGTTTTTAAATAGGTTAAAAAAATTCAAAATACTTTCAAAACTTAACCATGAATAAAAAACGCTAATATAAACATTAGGTGAAAATTTCAACTAACTCATACTAGTTTTAGAACTAGTATATTAATATTAGGATATTATTATAATACTGTACCCATTTTTTATAATAAATTAAATTATTATAATTATGTTTTTACCCGTGTGATTCTGAACTACTGGGATTGGTATTTTGTTGTCCAGTAGAATTAGTGTTTTGAATTTCTTGTATCATAATATCATCATTATGACTGTCATTCAAACTTGTTGAAGTATGATTCTGAAATCTGTATTAAATTAGACTAAATTAAAACAATGAAGATAGAATAGTAATGGAGGAAAACTTAGAACTTGAGTTGTTAAAACTTTTTGTATAAATAATTTATGTAATAATAATATGTATTTTAATAAAATTTTTATCTTATATAATAATATATCATTTAAGAGCATATTTTAGAAGAAAAAAATTGTTAATTTAATGTTTGGAAAACATGCGAAACACTGATGAAAAGTCAAAGGATACACAAATCAATAAAGGTTGATAAATACTGCCCTTGTAGGTTGAAGAAATCACATATTTTACTATTAAAAGGAATTTGCAATGTTCCTTTGATCAATAAGTTAAAGGTTGGTGCATTTAATTGGACACAAAGTATCATAGATAATATTAATAATTCAATGAACATAGTAATTATATACTTTATCATCTGTATTAATTTCTGCAGTTTGTCACCCAATCAAATTATTTCAGAATGCTCTTTCAAAACTCGAAATTTTTTATTGAAATAAAACAAATTTATTGGTAGCCAGAAAAAAATCATTAAATAATATTAGAGATTTTAGATATGTAACAGAAATTATTAGACCACAGCCTATGTAGTTAGAGAAAAAGAAAAATTTCAATCTGAAAATAAGAATGTATTGGATAAGTATAACACCTGATTAAATCCTGAACATAAACTTACAATGACTTTAAAAAAAATTTATATAAACTAAATATCAAACAATTTAAAGCATTATACATTAGTGTCAAATAATAAAATAACAAATTAAAATCACTAGATTATCTCTAAATATCAAGCAGTTTAGTCAGACAAGAGCACCAATACAACTCATACTAGTTTTAGAACTAGTATAATGATATTAGGATATTATTATAATAATGTGCTCATTATTTATAGTAAATTACATTATTATAATTATGTTTTTACCCGTGTGATTCTGAACTACTGGGATTGGTATTTTGTTGTTCAGTAAAATTAGTGTTTTGAATTTCTTGCATCATATCATCATTATAACTGTCATTCACATTTGTTGGAGAATCCCTCAGACACCTATAATAAATAAAAATTCAGTTTTTCATTGAGCTTAAAAATATTTCACTTGTGTATAGACAATATTAATTAGAAATGCATAATTTAAATTTGAAAAAAAAATATAGATTCATATAAGTACTACCAAAATAATATTAAACATAAAAGTCAAATATAAAAATATATAACGATATAACTCAATTTTTTCTTGTTAATGAGAAATAATATTTTTATTTGACCAATTAAAGATAAAAAAGATAAAAAGATGTAGATATAAAAATGTATGTAAACAAGTACCATATATCTATTAATGTAAATAATATACTCCAACTATCTTTATACCTATTTATTTACTATCATAATGGTATTATGGATATATTGTCAAAATATACTGTGCAAGTCAGATTTTGTTAGTATTTTTTTTAAAGAGAAAAGCTTGAATATTCAAAGAGGCTAGTATACAATAATAGAATATAGGTATGCTATGAGTTAAATATAATACAAAATAATAAAATAGATAATTACCTTCTTTTAATTGCAACATCAGGTGCTAGTTCCCTCACTAAGCCTTTGCTATTAAAGTTTTACAAATTTTAGTAAAGTCAGGATTTGAAAATATGTCATCAAAAAAACTTACTCTAAGGCATTTACGTAATAGATCAATTCTTCAACTTGTAGGAATGCCCTTTGCAAATCCGCAATGTGAGCGACGTTTATTATTGAATGGAACCTTGTATTGCATTTTACACATTTGTTGACAACATTTTTTCTTAAACAATCACTACAAATCATGTGGTGACACCGACCAATGATGTACCATTCTTTTGATTCATTTTTAGAGCTAAAAACGACAATGTACATCGTGGTGAAACACGTTGAAAAAAATTATAAATCAACAAGCACTTACCATCTTCCGCATTCAGGTTCGAGCATTAAGATATTGTACTTCAATGACGACATGTTAAAAAATACATCGGGCAGGGTGTTGGCTATTTCGACTGAGCGTTTACTCATGATTCCCGTGTAAACGAAATTAAATTGTGTCGAGTGAGCTCTGCGGGAGAGTACTTAATACTTACTACTTGCAAAACTAATTGGTCTCGACTCTCGAACGCATAGACTCGAAGTCTCGAACTAATGAATATACATTGAACTATATCATAATATCATCATATAATATAGTTCGATGGTCCCCCATACCGAGAACAGCTCACTGGCTTACCGGATACCAAGTGTTCCCGACCTCGATCACGGTTACATGGTGATAACGCTCCATGACCTGCCGCAACCACGAGTGAAGATTTCATCATTCATCATGAGCGCATCCACACGTGCGTAACTGCGTACAACGTGTACCGGACGGGTGTTGCGGCGACACTGCGACGCGAGAATAATAATAATATGGACTGCCCGCAGCTGCCGGTCGACCGACGATAACGACGGTTACGGTGATAACGGCGGTGGACTGGAGGTGGTCGGTTTATTTTTAATAACAATTTAACGGATTTCCGTCCGACATCCGGAAAAAAACACTTGCACTCGCATTATTGCATTAATATTGTTGTAACATGTATTACGCGGGACCTCGTTTAATCATTATGCCGCGCGTACCTATTTCGCCCATGGGACCCAAAGAGCCGGTCGATTATTGTTGTCATTATTAATTTGTGTGGTGCTATCTTTATTAGTTTTGTCTCGTACAAACACGTTCCCGCCGCCTTGCGTTTCCTTCGTAGATTTAATTTCATTACTATAAGTCATTACTGCTAGTGCGGCGTTATGCAATGAACACGTTGTTTGACCGCTTCCAAGCCAGTGCTGTTCGTATGGTCTCCGGTGAAACTGTCATCCGCCGTCTTCCGGAGTCTCCGCGATGGCCAAATTCGTCGTAAGTTTCCTGAGGCTCATATTTCGCCGAACAATCGCACTACCAGAGAACCGAGATTATCATATGATGTGTACGCTTGGATCTGCTTAACTCACTACAGCCATGCTACGTTTCTGAGAGCCATTGGTTAAATCATTTTTGTAGTCAACTATTTATTTTTTTTGACGGTTCTCCGGAGTTCCTTTCAATATTATATTGTTTTCCTCTTCTTAAAAGCTTCTTATGGCTAATATAATAATCATTCTTTTACTATTTATGTTGATTAAAAGTAACTCGGTCTTTTATTCTGATCCGATTTCAATGCCTATTGTTTTCACTGGCTAAATGTAATATATTAAAATCTAGTACCATATAATTAACCTTTGACAAACCAGACTTTGTTGCATAAAATTTAGTTTAGTCAAAATAAGTATAAATATTTCAATATATTATCTAATTTTTTTATTTGTAAACAGCCATAAATCAAATTCGGTATATAGCCATAGATAAATTGTATTGTTATTAATTATATTATTTGATTTTCTAATTTTAGTTTTTTTTGTTTTGAAAACTGTGTTTAGTTTAAATTCAAATAATTAACTATCTCACATATCATTTTTAAACTATCCACAAGCTCAATTATGTATCTTTAGGCCCTTAGAATAAGTTCCTAATTTATACAAAGATTATTTTCTTATCAAATGGAATTTCCCACTTAAAAGATTGAGAATTCAGTTTAATTAATTTTAATATATTTAATTTTCTCATTATCATAAGTTAATGCGGTTCGTTATGGATAGGTTGTTGAAATATTCCACTAAACTCGCATAGATTTTTTATATTGTTGGAATGTTAATTTTTTGTGATAGCTCACTCCATTGAAAAGCATTTGTTAATAATTAACAATTATTATTATTATTATTATACAAAAGATTTTTAAAAATATTAAGATTAATAAAAGAGTGATATTGCTTTATTAATTTTTTGAATTTGATTCTGAGTGTTCCATCAGTTTATATTTATAAAAATTAATAATAACATACATAAAATAATATTATAAATGATATGACAATTTATCATGTTGCTATGACAATTAAAATAATAAATCATGTCTGGGTTAAAACTTTTTGCAGTTTTTGACTGTGTTTTTCTCCATTATTCGGAGAATTATTTACAAAATAAAAAAAATGACCTTCCAAAAGTACCAAGTTGACGAAATTTCCTGTCAGATAAGTTATAGGTAGGTTAGATTACTTCTGGTCGATATAGTGGACAGAGATAAAAAAAAACTGTAAAAATTATGATAAAACCAATTTATTTCTTGTTTCACTTATAAACAATCTATACAATTAAGATTAATACAATAATTTTACATGATGAGAGTAATAATATAACATGAATAATTTAAGTAAAGCTTCCACCCATTAGTGACTCTTAACTAGTTGGTACATTATTTTATTTATTTTTCATAATACCAAATTAAAACAAGTATTGTTTAGGGCCGTTCTTACAATGTTCGGTTAGTGCCTGATAACGCTAACTGGAAGAATTTATCATGTGATAACCGACAGAATTCTACCGGTTAGTCTTAACCGACACTTAACCGAACTTTGTTTGAATGGCCTTTACTATATTTTATTTTTAAAATTTTTAAATATACTTTTGTTTAGGTTGAATTTTCTCCACCAGAAAAAATTAAATTAAAACTAGAGTGTGTTAAAGATACAGTTCTCAACTATTGTTTGGTATTAGCACCATTTCAAAAACAAACTCAAATAGAATTTAATAATGTTAAGTTAAAAGAAACTGCTGTTAAATTTTTAACAGTTATAAACCCACTTGACAAACCTGGACAGGTAACTAATTCATACATTTTATTATAAAAATTGGTTAAATTTTGTATATTTATTTCATTGGTTTGCATGTATATTTTATTTTATTTGATTTTAGTTTGTTTTACCCTCTCCAAGTGATGGCGTATATTTTAATGTTTATGAATTCACCTTAGAACCTAAGTCACAATGCGAGCTATCAATAACTTGGCAGCCATCAGAATATGGAAATATGCGTAAATTAATTAAAATAGAACAAGTTGGTAGCAATAAAAAATATGATTTTGTTATCTTGGGAAATTGCAATGGGTCTCCATGTAAAAAGTCTAAGGTATTAACAGTTAAACAATCTATCTTATTGTTAATTTTATTGTTAAAACAAAAAATATTTCAGAGTGCTATTTCAACTTATTCAAAACTCAAAAACTCTAATTTGACTAAAAAACAGATCAACTCTGGCCAGAAGAATGCACTACCAAATAAAAAAATAATTATAGGATATAAAACAGAAAAAATATCAGAACCTGTTGATACAGAAATCATTAGGCGACAAACTTATTTAGTCAGAGAAAAAGAGAATTTACCTGCTATGAATAAGAATATATTGGGTCGAGATACCATCTTGTCAAGTCCTGAGTTTAAGCATAAACGTCCAAATCCGAGACGTCATGATTATGTTTTTAATAATGATTTTAATTCGAAAAATCTAAATTTAAATTCTAGTCCATTAAGTGATGATTCCTTAGAAAAGTCATTAAAAAAATGTAATCATAACAATTCTCAATTTAATGACTTCAGTTTAACACCATTAAAATGTACTGAAAACTTTGAGTCTCCATTCAATGTCAAGAAGGAATTTGATAGCTTTGATGGTGGTTTAAGTTTGGATTGTACTGATGGACCATTTGCTTTGACTTCTACAAATTCATTATCATTTAAATTGGAAGAGTCATTTGTATTACCAGAGTACCCAAAATCAACTGAAATACCTTTGAATCTTTATAATCAATTTTCAAAACCTGAAAATGAATATATTATAGACAATATGTATTTTGAATCAAGTACTATTAACTCTGAATCATTAGTATCATCTTCAGAAATTGATCAGTCATCTGCTTCTAGTCAAAAATCTGCATGGACAACTAGAGGTATTGTTTATTTTACTACTAGTGATAGAATTACGTAATATATATTTTATTGTTTATTTGTTATTAGTTTTTTTTTATTTTATAGCGATTGTTTGGAGTGGTTCAAAACCAAAAAGACCATCATTTGCTATTAAAAACTCTCCTTATTACAAATATAGTCTAAAAACATCAAAGATGTCTAAAAATAAAATGAAACAATGCAGTAAGTAAATCCTATATATTATACTGTTACGGTTCAACAATTATGGGTGTGAATACTTACTTAAAATCCAATTTAGAAACGATAGATTTATGTGTTGGCCTAGCCTTCATTGATATTGTCTTGTTATATATTATAAATTCATTGATTATTTTCATTATCTAAGGTACAAATCTAAAAGAATCTCAGTTAACATCTGCACAACTTGACAAGTATGATCAACATCTTAAGGACTTAGCAAATCCACTATTATTGTATCATAATAATGTTGCAGATCCATTTTTGAATATGTAAGTTAAATCATTCATGCATTAAATAAGTTATATGCTTGACCTACCACTTTAAGGTATAAATTAGATAAAAGTATATTTTCTTTTCAAATTTAATTTCTATTAATTGACAGTTTAATTGATTCTGTACTCATTTTACATGAATTCAAAACAACAATTTTTCCTTTATTATCAAGGATTATTAATATTCCTAGGTTTGGATACATAATTATTATTGTTATTATATGATATTTATTATTTAATGTGCATATTTTAATAGGTCTCAATATTATGAAGCAGAATGGTTAGACCGCCAAGAATCTGATATGATTCGATGGTTAAATGCCATGCTCACACCAACTGATAAACTAGCTGATGAAGAACATTCAAATGACTTGGAGAAAGCAGCCATGACTTGGATAGAAGCATCCAAAACATCCCATAAAAATAAACCAATGCAGTTGGCCACCGAAAAAGATCTGTTTGTTGCACAGATTTACAGACAATCACCTCAACAGTGGAGTGCATTGCGCAAAGCCACTACAAATCTCATTACATCTACAAATGTTACATCTGTCCTATCAAAATTGACAATGTCAATTGAAAAAGATCTTATAACTGTACGAGATGATCGTCAAATACATTTGGACTTAAGTAATAATTATTTACATTAAATTAAAATGTCATTAAATACAATAATTATTTTATTATCAGGTTTAAAGAAAAAAGTTATTGATTTGTTAAAATGTTACAATCCATTATGGCTTCGAATAGGCTTGGAAGCTATATATGGTCAAATTGTTAAAGTAAAACCGGGTTCTAACGATTTAGATGGTATTGGCTGGTTTGTCCGTAAAAATCTGTTCAATAGTGATTATGTTAAACAAAAATTTACCAAAACCACTGTACTTCAAGTGAACCTGCCTTCATATAATGTAAGAAGAAATGTTATCTTTTATAAATTCTGCTATGCTAAAATTGTATATCCACCGCCAAACTAAATTTTTATGCAAATTAATCAACAATAAATTATAAACTCTTATACATTACCCGGCTATAAAAGAATCAAATAGTAAAAAATAATATTAATTAAAAGTTAAGTTCTTTTAAACAGATTTTTATTTTTTGTCATTCTCTGATATAAGTAAAATGAAATTAAGGATACCGTACTTATGTTTCGTTTACATCTATATCAGTTTTTTTTTAAAATAAAATAACATGCTCATTATTTAATTAAATTCTAATATCTTATATACAACAATCAATGAATTTTATGTAAGACTATACTAACTATAAATTAGTAATAATAAATACACAATATTAATCACTAACCCATAACACATGTAATAGATTTATAGTGTCAAAATTGTGCCTGGTTTTCTCTTTATATAGTATGTTATATAAAAAAAAAAATCATTAACTATAAAATTCTTATTTTAGACTGTACAATTCTATCCACATGCAAAATGACTAAATCAGATCTATTTTATAAATAAGTATCTAATGTTGTTATTGAATTTAAATATTTGTCATAAAAAATCTTAATTAATAATTATTGAGTATATTATATTATATTGGGAGAAGACAGAACAGTTAACTATTGGGTAATTATTTTCTTCCGTATTAATCTAGCCCTGTCTATTTCATTTCCTATATTACATCATTGTTAAAACTAGAAACATAAAGTTTAACCATGACATTTTCTCGATATGTACAATACGTTCTTGCCTATTAAATATTATACAGTAATTGAGCATTTCATTTACTTTTTTATTTCATAAAAAACATTTTTGTTGATCACAGTAAATAATACGTATTTTCCCTTCCTTTGATATTATTTTTAATTCAATGGGAAACATATTTATCTAAATACTGCCTTTTGAAAATCTAACTTTTTAGCTTAATCTCTTCTGGTCTCTTTGGGCTTCTACTTTAATTTTTTTAAATCCTACAAATTAGGCAATCGTATTATTTGTATATTTGTATATATTATCATGTAATATTTTTCCTAATTCTTACGGTAAACTAAAAAATTTAAAAAAAAATTTTTACCCAGGTGGCTATGAAAAAATTCATTTTAAGAAAAATACTTATGCTCATATATTTTTTGGACCGTGCTAAAGAACAACAATTGATCAGACATAACCCATGCTTATTCAAACTCCACTCTCTATATAAAGTAAGTTGTAAGTCTTATGTTACAAAATCTAACACAAAAATGTATTAATGTATGTTTAAATTCACAGAGTAGCTATGACCTACTGATAGGGTTTTGTGCAGACATGGTAACTGCCCATGGAGATATAGTTCGTCGTCTACGAAATATTGGATACAACTTGACCCACAAACAAATGCATCTGGACGAAGTGAACTATGCTGTCAAATCCTTAGATGATCTGAGGGATGGCACCAGAATTACCAAAGTAGTAGAAATTTTATTTAAAGGAAATCCATTGTCACAAAAATTAAGACTTCCAGCTATATCAAAATTACAGAAAATCCACAATGTAAATTTAGCTTTCACTCGAATATCTCAACACATATCCATTGAGGGCAACATAAGTACTCGAGACATTGTCAATGGACATAGAGAAAAAATATTGTCATTGTTCTGGCAGATTATCTATAAGTATTTGACTCCTCGATACAATAATGCTGCCACTAAAATCCAAAATTGGTGGAGGAACAGCAGTCTTAAGCTAATCATTTTAAAAAGAATTCGAGCAAAACAGATTGCTAAACGTCACATTGCTGCTACTAAAATACAAGCACTTGTTCGTGGATATTTAATTAGAAAAAAATGGCCTCTTATGCAAGCTGAATTGATTAAAAACCGCGAAATGTTACACTTAGCCTCCACTACAATCAAACTCTATTTAAAAGACAAACTAAAGCTACTGACCGATGAAAGAAAGCGCTTTATAATATTAAGGAGAACTGTTGTTAATGTTCAACAAAAATTTAGATCAAAGATGGCTATGATTAAAGAAAGAGAAAAGTACTTAAAAATCAAATGGTCAGTAGTAATAATTCAAAAGGTTTTTCGTGGATATGTTCTAAGAAAAAACTTCCCTCAAATTAAGAACGATTTGATAGCCAAAAAAATACAAAGAATTACTGCAGTCAATACAATTAAACGTGTTTTAAGAAAAAACCTACCATTAACTAATGATCGTCAACAATTTTTGAAATTGAAACAAACAGTGTTGTATGTTGAAAATCTGTATGTAGCTAATAAATTAATGAAATTAGAAATGGAACATTATACCTTTTTTAAAAATAAAGTTGTACTTGTCCAACAAAAGTTTAAAGCTAATATCATAATGAAAAGACACCGTAGAAATTATTTAAAAATCAAACAGTCTGCTATATTAATTCAAAAAATATTTCGTGGTTTTAGGGTGAGAAAATATTGGTCAGATATGCAGATTAATTTATTGTCAGAAAATCAGCAACGAATTAATGCCATTAATGTAATTAAACGAGTTTTAAGGAAGAATTTACCAAAAACTGCAGATCATCTTGACTTTTTGAAATTAAAACGAAATGTTTTGTATATTGAAAAACTATATATGGCCAGAAAATCTATGAAAATACAAATGGAACGTTACATTACTCTTAAAAAAATGACAACATTTATCCAACAAAAATTTAGAGCTAATCTTGCGATGAGAGAAACACAAAAAAATTATTTAAAAATCAAACAGTCTGCTATATTAATTCAAAAAATATTTCGTGGATTTTTGGTAAGAAAGTATTGGCCAGATATGCAAAATAATTTATTATTGGAAAAAAATAAACGAATCAATGCTATAAACTTAATAATCCGAACATTGAGAAATAATTTACCAAAAACTCAAGTTCAAGTAAACTTTATTATGTTAAAAAAATCAGTATTATTCATTCAAAGAAAGTATAGGGCTAAAATCGCTATGAGAACTGTTCGTCATAAATATTTAAAAACCCAACAATCTGTATTGATGATTCAAAAAGTGTATCGTGGTTTTGCAGTTAGAAAGAACTGGTTGAATGTTAAAAATCATCTTATTATGACTAAAACAATGCGAATTCAGTCAATAAACATAATTAAACATTTTCTACAAAAAAAATTGCCACCTACTCGGGATGAATTATATTACAATAAATTGAAGCACTCAACATTGATCATTCAAAGAAGGTTCAGAGCTAATGTTGTTATGAGAACACAAAGAGAAGAATTTCAATTGTTAAAAAGCAGTGCTATCATCTTACAACAAAGATTTCGAGCAAAACAAACCATGGGCACTGTACGAAAGCAATACATTAACCTCAAGATCTGTACAGTCCAACTGCAAAGTGTGATTAGAGGTTATTTAGCTCGAAAACAGTGGCCTGAACTTCGGAATCAACTACAAATTCATCGAATACATTTGCACCACTGTGCCAACATAATTCAAAAAGCGTTACGGAAGAATTTGCCATTAACAAAAGACCGTATTCGATTCTTAGAACTGAAAAAATCAGTCATAGTGATTCAACAAAGATTCCGTTCTAATAATAAATCAAAATATCAAAGAGTTGAATACTTACGATTTAGATCTTTAGTCATAAGGTTACAAAGTGTTGCCAGAGGATACCTATTTCGGCAACAGTTGTGGCCAACATTTCGTAATAGTTTGTTGGAAAACCGATCTCGGTTGGAACAAAGCAGTAATATAATAAAGAGATACTTACGGCGGTACTTACCCGTGACGGAAGATCGTAAAACTTTCCTAAGATTTAAAGCAGCAACTATAGTCATCCAAAGGAGATATCGGTCTAACCAAGTTATGAAGTATCAGAATTGTGAGTATATGAAGCTGAGAATGGCAACAATCATAATACAGAGTCTTGCCAGAGGTTATTTATATCGAAAAATAAAATGGCCAGCACTAAAAACCAAACTAGTTGTTCACCGGCAGCTTTTAATCCTGAGTGCCAACATAATTAAGAGAGTGCTAAGGAAACATCTAGCCAACAACGACCGTGTACAATTTTTGAAGATTCGAAATGCTGCAATTATAATTCAACGTAAATTTCGAACCTACCGTCAGGCTCTAGAGTATCGTAAGTTATGTGTTACTGTGTTGATGGTTCAGCAAAGATTCCGGGCTAATATTGCTTCAAAATTACAATGGACCGAGTACAACCGCACTAAGTCAATGGTAATCTTATTACAGGCATATGCCAGAGGGTATCTAGTACGTTGTCAATGGCCCAATATAAGACGTGCACTGTTAGTCCATAGAAATCAATTGGCAACAGCTAGTAACACTATAAAGAACTTTATAAGAAGGTGCTTACCAATTACACCTGAACGCTCTTATTACATAAAACTTAGATGGGCTGCAGTTGTTGTACAGACTCGGTATAGGTCCATGATGTTAGCAAGATGTGTACGGGCTAAATATCTTCAATTACGGCAATGTGCAATCATCATTCAAAGGCATTACCGAGCACATCGAGCCGCAGTTGCAGCAATTGTATTGCAAACCCATATCAGAGGTTACATAGCTCGTAAACAATGGCCACAGCTCAAAGATCGTTTGGTAACTGAACAGGAACTCTCAATTGAAACCTTGCGGGTTAGTGTTATTTTGTTATTCATGTTTGTTTATTTTATTGTCATCATTATTCATAGTTAGTGAGGTTATATTATTATTGTATGGTAATTTATGAATTTATAGGTAAATAGCAATGCTGCATCTATAATACAAGCAGCTGTAAGAGGATTTCTAGCACGTAAAAAATTTCTTGAACTCAAGGATCAATGGCAAACAGAGAAACAAGTTCATGCTGCCATTTTAGTACAAGTATTTTATCCATCTCCCATAGTTTTGAAATATAAGAAACTAATATCTAAGTATAATTTGCACTTATTAGACAATTTGGAGAGGTTATTGTATACGAAAAAAGTATAATTGCCGGCGAAAAACCATAGGTGTCTCCCAAAAAAGTGCTCTAACACTGGCCAGGCGACATAATGATGTTGTTGACGAGTTAAACAAGCAAAAAAAAAATGAATATTCTTATAAGGAACTGGTCACAATATTCTGGAACTTGGGTAGGGTTTTTATGAATAAAATAATAAATAAAACTCTATGAATTTTATTTATATCCATGTACATGATTTAAAAGTATTACCTTTGTTTCAGACACATGTACATCATTATCAAAAGAGTTGTGTGTAAAGACTGCTGAAGGAAATATAGTGGACCATATTTTTCATTTCCTGCAGTATTCTAACCAATCACTACCTAGCATTGAGGCCCGTGAACCAGCCATCCGTGTACTCATTAATCTGCTTAGGTACCATGAAACGTCATGGATTATTTGGATTGTAAGTCTTTTATTCTATTAATTTTTTTTTATTTGGTTAACATTTGCCATATGCAATTTGATAAACTATCAACATTTGTCTGTTTCAGAGAGTTTTAAATGCTAATATGTTAAAAGAACTGATAAAAATAATGAAATCGTGCTGTGGTAAATATGGTGCCGCTAAAAAAGTGTATTGTTCGATTGCCACCTGGATATGGATTGCACTACAAGATCCCAAAAAGAAATCAGTAAGTTTTTGCATATGGTCTGGTAGTATATTCTTAACATCTAAGCATATAAATATTCTCACAGTAAAGATAATTTAAGGTTTTATTTTTATTGTTATAGAAACTAAAAACATTACAATTATTCCCAACCATTTTTTTTTTTTTTTCAATCAACTAATGTTATACAATCTGGCTCAGTTATACAGTAGTTAGTCACTTAGCAGGGATTAACGGTTTCTGAACCTTTTTTATCTGGCTTATGCTATATCCTCAAATTTATCAAATTTTAACATTTATCTGTATTTAATTTTATTATAATTTTTGTAATAGTTTAGATTTTAATTTCTATCTTGTACTGAACTACAGCTAAATTGTTAAATGTATAAATATATATTTATAGATGAATAACTAACATAGTAAGTAGGTAATTTTTTTTTTTTTTGTTTTTTATATTCTCTTGCTAGATTTTAAAGTTATAAAAATTGGTTTTCTAGTAACTTGGAGTTGCTCATTTCTGGTTTATAGCGCTAGTTATTTTAAGTTATTGTTTTATTAATTTATTAATGTATTGTAATGTAAATATATAAGATTATGCAATAATTATATAAATTGCTTTATATTTTTAACGGCAATCATTCATTTGTTACTACATTTTTTAGCATTTTGATAGTGATTCTTAAAATTATATAAGGTTTAAAATTTAAATTATCATTTCTACTAATATAGAATATTTGGTTGTTTTCTCAATGTGTATTTAACATTAAAATAGTGCTTACTAAAATAAATAATTGTATTTTTTTGTCAATACTTGTAAAAATTTATCTTATACATTAATTATTTTTTATTTTTCATATTTAGTTTATCAAAGACTCTCCAATTGTCATTACTGACTTGAGGTATATGAAAGACATGCTAAACCGGAGATATAAAACACATAAAGTGGACAAAAAAGTCATGATTTTACCATCAACACGTCCCACATGGTTTATTGGTTCCAAGTGCCAAAAATGTTTTGAATCTGATGTTTATGCTATAACTCAGGTCTGCAAAATGTTATAGAAATCAGAAAATAGTTGCAACTATATATTTTTTTATTACTTTTAATTATTATTATGTTTAAAATATTTTATTACTATTAACTGTTGATATTTTTTGATTTTTTTTTTTCTACCTTTTGTATATCATTTTACTGCTGGAATCATACTTTTTTTATATACTAATTAATTTATATCATTTCAATAGCATTTTAAATTCTGTGATTTATTTTAATTCTTTTACCATCAACGATGATCAAAATATAATAAAAATAAATGTGTTCTTAAACTCTTAATCATAAGTTAGCAAATGTATAATCATTTTTGAAACGATATTGTTATTTTAAATTACTTACTTTGAACTGTATTAATTTTTATATTTTCTTATATCATGTGATTCATCTTGAATAAAATGGATATAAACTAATGTGCTTGTTAAATCAATCTGTGCTTTTGTGCAATTACTATTAGATAGATCATAGTTGCTCATTAAAAAGAAATCTATACTTCCATCACAACATCAATCCAACACTTGATGTGTTCTAATAACATCATTGTTTTGTACGAAGATCAGTATCAACAGATTTAAAATTCTCAGTTCTATGTAAATTTTATTTATTAGAGTTACAACTTGTAATAAAGTAGGTCCGATGTAGACCGCATATAATTTCAGTGGATCAAATGAAAGAGTGGTAGATATGAATTGCTATGATCACTTAAGATTATTGAAAGCTATTATTGGCATTGGCGCAACTAGGGGGGTACACAGGGGATTTGTGCACCCCCAAGTTTAAAATGTGTACCCCCAAAAAATATAAGCTTTTTTCCAAAAAATGTGTAGTTACCATAATGTATATTGAGAAAATAGGAACCTATTATGTACCCAGGGACGAGGGACTCAGAGCTATATAAAATATATATATACGATATGTCTGTATAGACAAATTGTATAATTTCTAATGTTTTTATAATAATACAGAAATTAATATTATAGGTAACTTATAACAGATCGCATAAACGTAGTTATTCGTGGAACAACAACTATGATGATAAATTTATATTATATTATAATAAGTACATATTATATCAGATTCTGTCGATTGAAATTAGTGGTTATTTTTTCATAAGTGTAATGTGGAGAGTAATTAGATTAGCGGTTTGGGGATGTGGGGGCTTTGCCCCCACGGGTCTGTGAACTCTTCACTATTTGTGCACCCCCAAAATTATTGGTCTAGTTGCGCCTATGATTATTGGCCACTTAAGCCAATACTAATTTTCAAAGATTTCTAATAAGACTAGAAGGAACTTTAATTGTTTCATATTTTTTAATAATGTATTGGATGAAAGATTATCATTGCAAAAACATTGATTAAGCTATGAAAAAAGTGTTTATACTTATTATAAATAAATAACAATCCACCATTACAAATTGTGTAAAAACAAAAACTAACATCAAGTAATATGGATTAAATAATATATATATATATATATTAGTTTATCAGTACTCAAAATACAATAATATTACAAAAAAAATAATAGTTTATTTGTACTTATATTTTCTGGTAAAATACCTGAATTGAAATGTTGAATTAACTTTTATTTTACATCGTAAAAATGTAATCATCTTGTAATATTGTGTATTTGAGGTGGTATTTCAATAGTGTTACATAATAAATTCAAAAATTAAATCGAAAAATCTGTGAACATAATTTAAGTATATTAGTGCTTTTTTTTTTTTTTTATTATACAAAAAAACATCCTTGGTGACTGGCTGTTGGACACTAATATTATTTACAATTTTATGGATATTTAAATTGTATAATATAGATTGATTTTCTTTAGGAATATGATTAGATTGATTGTAAAACTTATCCACCCTTGAGTTGAACATTTCATGCAGGTATGTTTAGGTGAGGATTTTTTCAAGTTGTAATTGATATTTGTGGCATTCAGTTTATAAGGGTTTAATTTAATAGATGTCACTGATGGTGAAAGAAGTTGGTTCGTCTTTAAACATCAGGACGGTATCCATGAATTAGTGACCTATTTTGAGTAAGTAATTTTATTAGTGTCTTGTGTCGTCTTTAAAGAGGAGTAAAGAAGTATTGATCTTTTGATTCCGTTAAATTTTGTAGATTGTTCTTGACATGTGTTAAAGTGTGGTTTTTTTATGGTATTTTTTATAGCTGTATAAGAGAAGTAGAGCATTGAACTATTGACATAACATTTGGTGGAACTGGGGATAAGTTTTGCAAATTTGTTCGTTCAATCATTGTCGACGATATTGCAATGACCAAGGACTCCCACATGTAGAAAATGTATTTATTATTTCTGAACGCTGTGAGTAGGTACTTTTGTACAACTAAAAACAGTTACTTTAATATTTAAAATTAATTTTTGTTATTATTTGAAAACTAATCGAGTTTATTTCAAATATTTTTAAATTTTCATTAAAAGTTTAAATACATGAACTGAACAGTATGTGTATAATGAATTTTAATGTTCTAAGAGACTAATGATTAATTTACCGTATTAGTTACTCTATTCAACCACTGCATAGCAGGTTGATTTTTCGACCAATACAAGTGCGCCATCTATTGACGAATTCTATAAGCGTAATAATTTTAAGTGCTTAGAAATTTGTTAGCTTATTTCCTTTCAAGTTCCACTTCATTTTGGTCTTGTTTTCAATATGATTTAACATTTTTATACTCATAGTATCACTATAAAAAAAATTAAAATTTATGTACCACAAGAACAAATTCAAATTAATTTTCTAAATTAAAACTAGGACACATTAATTTAACATTTTACAATACTAAAATTGGTATTTGCATGATTTTTTTTGCATCAAAGAATAAACACTTTTGTCAACAATTTAAATGCATTCATTTAAAACAGGAAAATAACTCCTTAATACTCTAGTCTGGAGAGTCGTGCAAAAGATGTTTTGACTAATCATACAATAACCATTAAATGCATATGTATGGAAGTTCTAAAATGTAAAAATAATCAATTTGAAAATCTGTAGTACATTATATGAAAAACATACTTAACAATATTTATAACATTAAAGTCAAGAAATATCTGAATAATAACAGATACACTTATTAATTGTTAAGTTTACACAAGCCCCTCAAGCGCTGTGTTGTTACAGTACAAATTCAATATTGGAAAACAAACTAAATTACTAACCATTAAATTGTCTGTTGAAAACATGATTTACTAGTCAAATGTCTTAGAAAATAATGAAATACAATAACAATTGTACACATGTTTAAATATATTTGACTAAATCAAAAACAAAATATATAATTACATAGACTATATGAGTATATAACATTAATAACCTCTAAATAACTGTTTCCTAACAAAAATTAAAAATACATTTTTAAAACAATATCTTATAAAAATAAAATGATTTACACATTTATAAAATATAACTATAATAATTAATATTTAATTGCTGTTACAAATTCAAGAAAACCCTTGTATTTATTAATAACTACTCAGACAGACTGATAAGACTGCAGGAAAAGGAAAGGTTCGATTTGGAATAAAATACACAGATCTAAAGATAATACATTCTTGTTCAAAAACCATCTTCATAACCCATTGTCATGGTCCAAAGGAGAGGGGAACTGTTGGAGATGGTAACAATCGAGTCTCCGTTATATGTATTACTGCTGCTGGTAAGTCCTCCCAATTCCATCAATTTTCCACCTGAAACAAAATATTATATTTGTGAATCATATTGACTTACAATTAATATAAGAACTAATTAATCCTAACAAAAGGGTAAACAGTTTACCCAAAATGTATTTTTCATCCTAAAATTCATGTAAATAAGTCAATTAAAAGAATCATTAGTATTAATTAATAATTAATAACTATTTTTTTTTTTTTAGAACTACACAATGGTGCAAAATTATTCGAGTTTACGGTATTTTTCTAAAAACACTACAAGACATGATATTTAATTAACTACCGTAAAAAGTTGTTATCATTTCATAGCCTTTATAGATGTTTATTTAAATGGCTAAATATTATTTTCTTAAGTTTATACATGAAATTAAGTGTTACTCTTATAAATTCATCTTGATAATAGCTCCTATTATAGTTCTATGCCAAAACAAGATAAACATAGAGGTAATAATGCACAAAATTTGGGTAGTGGCAACCAGAATATTTGTCATTGACTTGGATTTTGAGGAAATGTATACATTACTAAAAAGCTAGTAAGATGTTGGTTTGTTATAAATGATCTTTTGTAGTTTTAAGTAACTGTATTTACTTGAATTAGTTCAAAAGCTATGTCAATTTATTTTATTTAAAAATTGTTTTCCGCAAAAGTTGACAGAAATATTAAATTGACAGAGCCAAATTTCTAAATTATTTAACCCTACGTCAAATAGCTTTGCATATAGGAAGGTATGTTAGATTTTCTTATGATTTTTATACTCCACTAAATGAAAGTAGAATAAAAACATAATTTTTAAACACATAATAAATTAATTTCTTTGCTCAGAATGTAAAATAATGAAAAATCTATTGTTAATTCCTCGATATTGTTTTGCCTAAGACCAATAATAAATAAATAAACAAAACAAAACGCAAAAAGACTTACATATATTCCATTTCAACCCTGTGGTTGTACATTTAAAACACGGTGAACCCATAGGAAAAATGCCTATATAATTTTTCTCTGGATTTATCCTGAGCGCTTGAGGAACATGGATGCGATTGGAGCCAGTTTGAAGCAACCAGGTTAATGTATTTCTTCCCAGCAAATAGATGTCTCCATCAAAATAATGGTCCTTTGATCTATACAACATACTTATATTTGACAAGAAATGGTCAACTCTGTTGCACATGTTGGCCATAACAATAACAGAGTTGATGGATTTATTCATTTCTAAACAGTAAATAAAAACAAATGATGAGCAAACAAGTAACAGAGAACTTATAACAAGCATAATTACTTGTAGAGAACTTCTGAACTTCTCGGAGAGCTTTGGCGAAGTCTGTCTCGTCCTGGTCGGGTGTATGAACAATTTGTGAACCCAGCAACACAAAGTGCTCCACAATGGAGGAATCAGCCGAATCTAAATCGCCAGTTATGAGGTCGGGAAATTTAAGATTGTCATACTTGTTATGCTTGATAAAATTATACCATTTATTGGTGCCACCATCAACGGTCAACCGGAGCGAAGCTGTAAAAAAAAAAAAAAGGTAGTGTCAACAATACGAGTGCGTCAATAGGGCAAAGAATGGGTGATAGTGGTCACTCACCATTGTTCCACAGATGACGGACCAACATTGGTGGGTTGTCGATGTTCGTATTGAGCACGATCACGGCAGTGCTGTCTAGACACATGTCTTCCAGAGACGGCCACCAGTCTCTGATCTTGGGTTCGGCGACCATGGTCGCGGCGGGCGCCAAAATGACGACACGACAAGGAGGGTACACACCTAGTAGTAATGGTAGGCTGTTTCAATGGCGGACCGAAAGAGCAATTCACTGCAGTATACCACGTCCTATCCAGAATTCCAGACCACGATCAGGATGACTTTATTATACTAAATCCTCGTAAGCAAAGGTGATTACTGCGACCCGAAGACGAGGAAATGTTCCAGCATCGTTGGAAGTGCGCGTTCTCCAGGCGACGGCATGCAACTACAACTGCAACTGTGCCGTGTCTCGAGCGTGTCGACAACCAGTCGATCGCCCACACTACCACCACCAAACTCCATCCGAAGACTTCGTCCGTTCGTCGTGTCGCGCAGATGGATTTCCGAATACCAGAGCGTGACGTAACAAATATAGAGCAACGGTTACCACACGCACTGTTATGTGATTATTATATTATTCACAGTAATTATTGTTTTTATCGTACACTGCAATTATTGCGGTGTGTTAATTAAACTTACGGTTATTACTCTCGGAATTGTGATACCCGTTATTGCTTTGAAACAAGTAATAACTAATAATTACAAAATTATGTACGTCAAAACGTGCTCCACGTCCATGTTATCAACGATGGTCGTCCGCGGCCAACTGATGCGCAATGGCATACCGCGTCGTACACGGTGATAAGGCCGCCACCGCCACGATATCAGCTGACTAGTGACTACTTCATTAGTGTCAAATTGACAACGGATTCGAGAAAGCTGGAAAACACGACGTCGTGGACCAAGGGGCAAGTCGCGAGTGGGCACGGGTCACGGGTGTATGACACACGTATAAGTATAAAGCGCATGCACTGTGCAGTCTTGTTCTAGAGTTCTAGACGTTGGTCCTTTATAATAAAAAACAACTTATGTAGATTCCTTCAAGAGCTGGAAGGGGAAAAATCTAATACGTTAGATTGTTAGGATGTTGGAGACTCCACACAGTAATTATCGATAAAACACGCAAAAAAGACAGATGCAGAGGACGTTCGTTTGTTGTTGTAAAGACTCTAGGCGGCTCCTGGCTTGCCAGAAAAAACTGGCGACTGGTCACTAAGGAAAACGAATTGGTCTTCCCGGCGTTGACGACTCAACGCGCTCGCCCGTTATTTTTCAAATGATTGTGTCGTGTCTAAACTCGGAATGCGTAATAAGAAGAATGAAAATACCTCTAGTGGACCTGAATTGTGGAAACTGTTTGTTCAAAAATCAAATTTTAACCATATTTTGATATGGTTAAATTATAAATTAAATAACCAATATTGATTATTGGTAAATATAATTTTCATTTATCTTCAGATATTTTATTTGATATTCAGTATGATTTTTATATCTTAAATTCTTAAACCATTGATTATAAATGCTGTAATAATACTATAATACTAGTATTTATAATCAATGCTTAAACTGAATTTTGTACGAAATCGGTTGTAATTAGTATTTGCACTATTTTCTATAATACTATTAATACTTTAGGTAAAGGATGTGTGAATAAAGATGATGAATACAACACCTGCCAACAATGTCTATGCTCCCTATTTATAGATAATACTTTCCATATAAGTAATCCCTCCACTGGTTCCACTATTTTAAAATATAATTCGATCTCGTTGGATACTTATAGACTATAGTACTTTTGTCTTTTAGCCATGTAAAATTGAAATTCGTCTCTTAAAATATTCATACTTAAATTCTGAATTTCTGAAAGTATTTCTCAATAGTATATGAGCATAGATTTTTTTTATTACAGATACACAGATGCAATACCTGCTTGGATTTTATAGCCATATATAATTATAGTTGAATGACTCATTGATAACGATTAAAAATAATAATGTACAAAAAATATGCATCGGTACTTACTAGTCAACAGTAGTTGTCCACATCGTCATTATCGACATTTGTCGTGTGACACATCGTAATATCATTGATTATAAATATTATCTGAATATCGGATGACAAACAGTATTACAATGAAAACTGAAAAATATTGTAAGTGTAATTCAATTGTGCCATAGAGTTTATCATTTTTGTCTTTTCGTTTTTATCGGACATTTGGTTTTACGAATAGTGCAACTGGACAAGTTGGACTAAGTTAGCACCTAAGTAAGTATTATCCGAAGGCCGGATTTGTAGTTATACGAAATTACTGACTATAGTGACTTATATAATGACTAAACTACTATTCACCTAACCAAGTATGAAAAACTAGGAAATTTTCCTTTTCCTAGTAATTTTAAGTTGCAATAACATAGGTATTAACATTGATTATAATTAATAACATTATAACAATAACATCTGCAATGTTTTAGTCAGAGAAGGTGGCATACTAATTGCGATCAAAAGTAATTTGCATTTTTATCGAATTCTACTGCAAAATAGAAATATCAAGTAATATTGTATCATACAAATTTTATGAAGATCTTATAAACAAATTTATTAAAAAAGAGAGAAGAATAGAATTTGAATTCAAATTAAAATCCAGTCTATACCTATTAGATTATATATTCATTTGCACATTTTCAGTTTTATTGTATTTAATTTTATAAATATTTTATAAGGGTTTATTTCCCATAAGGAAGGTTTTCCTAATCCATCACACAACCTAACGCCGAATGTCAGGAAACACCACTGATCACAATATATTATGGTATAGGTAACATTATCATACACTATAATCCATGAAAATATGAATAATTAAAATCTAGTACGTGTAAACTAATGACCAAACTAGATTACGGATTTAGGTTTAATGAGCCTTTTCATACATATATTTTTTTTAACGCTGTTCAAATAAAATGTACCGTCGTCAAAACCTTCAGATTTCTAGTCATGTAGATTGTTGCTTTTTGCTGGCAAGTTGTAATCTGTAGACATATACTGTATTGTAGTACGCTATATAGCCAAGTAGACATACCCATAATTTATTCACACGTTTTTTTGAACTCGGTTATTAAATGTAACGTATGCATACTTTTGGTTTGGAATAAACGACATGATTCATCGTGTTAAAACGATGTGCACAGTAGTAAAAGAAATCCTGCAAAGGTTTGCTATAGTAAATAAATACGAGACGCGAGGCTATGTTAATCCAATGGCCATCCAGCAATTATACAATTACAATATTATACCACATTAGACAAGTCCAATGACATTAGATATTTCAATGGTCTGAAGCCATATGACTTAGTTAAAAAAAATTATATTAAGGGTATATGTCACTTCATTGGACATGTGACTTCATCAATGTATAAAGTATATGTATTAATATATAGTAGAGATGGATGTGCAATACTACTAGAAGGCCAATTTTACAAAAATGAAAATCTAACGAACAAAACATAAAAAAAAGGTCAATAAAATTTACAATTTACATTTATTTTTTATTAATTTTATTAAGACATTTCATAGTTTAATCCACTTTTTTATTCCACCATCCATGTATTAATATTTTTAAATAGTATATAAGAAAATATGTTAAAAGGACTACACTCTTATATTTCATGCGGAGCACAATTGTGTTTCACGCGTAAACCCGAAGTTCCGAAGGAAATAGAAAACATAATATTATAACATTAAATATATATTAATAATAACAAAAACTAGAATAATAATATAATATTAATATGCGCCCATGTAAAAATGTTTCATTTGAAATCCACATAATATAGGCGTAATGCATAAAGATGTATATGTACACTGATGTTTACGCGTCCTTTCGTCGCTCGTCGTCTGCTGGTAGATAAGTGCGGCCACGGGTCGGGGTAAACTTCCATCCGTAAGATACCTGTAGAGACGAGCTTCTGAAACTTATAGATTATTCTACAAAAGCCCGGATCTACAGGGTAGATCACGGATGCGTTACACTGGTGCAGCTGACGCGCGATGGACGACCGTCCGCCATCAACAGTGCACAGTCGAGCTGAAAACGAGCGTATAGAAAAACCGTCACAGATGCAGCAGATTCATACTCCTGTACAGTCGATGTCGAACACGCGCAAACAGTTAGATGTATTAAACATGGCGACGAAAATGTACATAATAATAATAACTATGAATTATACACATCACTGCAATCAAATCACCTGTGTGGTGCACGGGTGCGCGTATATTATATGAAGTATAGTACACTTAGGGTAGGTAACCTATACATTGTAAATTATACTATGTGTACGCGCGTGAAAAGGGTAACGAAAAAATGATGACTAACCGTGATCGTGATGTATAATGCACATCAAAGCTTTTCTTTCGTCGGTTTCGCGGCGATCGGGAACAAAATGAACGAACGGCGGCAGATTGACGCTGAACGATGCCGTGCGAGGGGTGCGCGCGACGCCTGGGCGACCTTGGTCGGGGTATAAGCGGTCCGCGGAGTCGTGTGCGCGGGGAGCGAGTGGTCGCGACTGCAGCGGATGCGAATCTCGGTGGCGGCGGCCGGATGGTGTATTGATCACGGCTGCTGCTGCTGCTGCTGCTGCTGAGCCCGGGGCGGACAACGGCGAGGGGTGCGACACGGTTGCGGCGGGACGGCGAACGAGGGGCTGTGGTAAACGGTGTGGGGCGCAGGCGCGCGTGTGTGCGCGAAAAATGTATACGCAAAATTATATGTGCACGATTGCACGGCAAAAGCTCGCGGTTTCGAGGGAAAAGAGAACCGCAAGACGTCTGCAATATTATTATATAGTACACGATATTATAATATTATATTGCGACAAACGTAAGTAATAAGCTCCGCGGTGTTTCCCGTCAACATAATTATTATCTCCCGTATCACACACACACACGCGCGCGCGCGTGCCGAAACATAACTTTAAGCGGAAAATCCGCAGCTGCACACTCTGTATAGGTCCACCAGACATATTGCACTGCATCAGTGTATATGAAAACAAAGGTGAACGCATACCGCTGTACGTTGTATGTGTTATTATAGGCGCAGCGAGCGAGTGAAATTTATTTGAATCTATTTGAAAATTGCATTTATTCTGCGATATATTATGTAGATGCACTGCAGCAGGTTAATGCGGTAAATTGTAGTATAACTGCGTATATAAGGTGTATGTCCACGAAAATACAATATTCGCTCGCTCGCCTATCGTTGTACATATTATTATATATTATATAATAAAAATGTTTAATGCTTATGAACATGTATAATATATGTTATAAGCAATATACAACGAACGACACGTATCGGATAGCAAACCGTAATACATGCGCGCATATACAAAATATCATAGCAATGAATAAACGGCGACGACAATGCGCGTCGACAGGGATTACGTGCGAATATATTATTATATATACATCATATTATCTGTAAAATATTTTAGTCAAAACATATTGGTTTTAAACAAAAAAAAAAAAAAAACCGCCAACAATATGGGAGATTATTGTAATATACGTACCTGCAGCAGCCGAGTGTATAATACGACGTGACGTTATAAATATTTAGGACGTCGTGAAGACGGAACTGCAGCGATGGACGCGAGGATCCGGGAGCCGCGATGCTTCTGCCGGGCGCTTGTGATGCTGCGCTACGTCCTCGAGAGGGCTGCTGCGTGTACACAATATATACGTATATAATTTGCTGCTAAAAAGGGGCGCGACGCCACCCTCGGCACGCGAACGCGCGCACACACCGCCGCCGCCGACTGTGTATAATGTATACGGTCTAATCTATAAAATGCAAAAGCCCCGACGGATGAGTAGCACACCACTCGCATTTCCCCCACGCGTTTACATGTTTAATGTTATATATATATATATATATATATATACATAACTGTAAAATATAATGTATTAGGTATATATATATATGTGTGTGTGTGTGTGTGAGGGTGCGTTTTCAAGGCAAGTACTACATTTTAGTATAATATTATATATTATATTAAATATTATATACAAACATAAACGATAAAATCGAAAAAAGCAAATGACCACGACTATACGAATTGTATACGCGGCAATATTATGTGATTATTATATATTTTTTACCATCATTTGTATTTTCATTCGTATATTAAGATTGAATAATATATGCCCGCGCGGTCGTCGCGTATACTTTTATATTGCGTTTGGCCACTGTATACAATGCACACACACACGATTATACACGTAAACGACCCGCGTGCGTAATGCGCTTCGTATAATATTATATATAAACCGGACGACGGACGACAATTGTTGTGCAAAAAATAATAATGAAAACAAAAGTGTAAAGGGGTTGTCGTCGTCATTGTACGTGCGAGACCGTTGGAAAAATATATACACGACCGCCAAGAGTCGTTCTCGTTTGGTCCGATCCGCGTCAACCGGTTTTTTTTTTTAGGGTCAACGTATCCCGCGCATACGCGGACATACTGTACATATACTACACTCATTGCTGCCTGGTTTATATTCGCATACACGACGAGTGCTTCGCTCGCCCCGTTTAGTTGTTGGTTTAAAAATCGAAAAATATGCACCGGAGGAGACGCTGCTATTTAGGGCCTATTAAGAGGTATTAGGAGGTTCTTAAATGTGTAAAACTATTACCAATACCACTATGCTAGACGCCCAGACCGCCCAGACATTAACATTCACTAAACAGTCTGTCAATCGTAGACCGAAATAATATAGAAAGCTATTTTTAGAAACCTGTCCGCAATGTATAGACAAAATTTCACCAGCTTAAAAAGGCATAATTATACGTTACGACAACGCGCGCCGTTCGACGAGATGCGAACATTATTCCATTGCATACACATTTCAAACGTGTTAATTTTAATTTACAATACGTCAATACAAGATACAACAGTTAAACTCGCTGAGAGGTAATACTAGTTATCCTTATACAACGAACATGAATATATTTTAACCGCAATTTTTTTCTTTATAAATCGACTTTGACGCCATTATTCAATCCCGAATCAAAATATTTAAATTCTCATAAAAATAAATGCTACACAAGACTTTTGAGATAATTTTAATGAATACCACGGCATTATGATTCAAGTATAGCAAAATTATTAGAATTTCCATTAAACATTCAAAAATAAATTACCTACAGAATATCCCCGTGCACATCATTATATGATACGAAAATTGACGGCAATTCTAATTTGAGAAGAAAATAATTATATTGGTATACTCGTTTGATTCGTATTTCGTACATTCAAGATTAAATACTAAAATATGTGTTCAACTTTCTTATACAATATTTTTCACCTGGGACTAAATTTGGAGTATTTTAAGTCAAAATGTTATACTCCCTAAATACAGTAGTGATAATATTATATAATAATGATAATATTATCTAATATCTTCAGTTTAGTGTGATTTACCTATCTTCGTATCATCGCGTTTGATAGTATTTGGTAACGGATTTTTGGGGTGTATTTATAGTTGATCGGACAAAACATTAATTCAATTGCTTTTTTCAATAAAATAATGCCTATTTTGTCATTTGATTATACTAATCATTTTCGAATCCATATTGTACCGAATTAATCATGATAGACTAGCTCAATAATAAAACACGAATCAAGTTCTCCAAAGACAGGTTTGTATTACATTGATATTAAGATTAACTATTTGAATTTTCAATTAATTATAAATACTCTCATACCATTTATTTTATTTTTTAATTGACTTGGATAGTTGGATAATATGAGACGATTGATTCATTATTATCAAAACTTTAGATAATAGTCAATATATTTATAACATTACCAGATCTCCTCATATTTTTACGTATATATTGATATGCCGTTCATATAATTTTCAGTAGATTATATTGATTTTTTTATTTTAATGAATATTTTATTCGTGCAAGACTTAAAAGTCAGAAAATCGTACTTTGAGACTGGGTACGCTAAAAACGGACCTATAATAATACTGATATACTAATAAATAATATAAGATAAAAACAATAAATAAATATTCATTTATAATACTTTAGTATTTATTATATAGGTTGGTAGTGTAATGATTAATAAACTATGTAAACAACTGTAAATATAAATCATAGTTATATGTCTATGCTTATATATTATGTAGTAATTGCGCACTAAAGTTCATATAATCTCAAATTACCATACTCTCTCCATAATCCAAAAAAATAACCAAACTTGTCTCAATTATAGAATATTAATTCTTTTTTTGTTAACAACGATATATATATATATATATATATATATATATATAATATTATAATATTATAATTTATAATATCTATAATCAATGATGTTATATATTTTCCGTGATTCTAAACGTAGCCACTACAGCCTGTCGGACGTAGATATAGGTATAGGTAGTAGATATAATAAGTATTAATTTATAATATATAGTTCAAATATATTACCCCTTCTATGTGAACCTCATCAGGACAAAATGTTTAATTCGGGTTAATTACGCGTGTTTTAAATGCGATAATGAGATTCGGATTTCGGACAACCGAGCGTCGGACATTGCACGCGGCGCGCGTTCGCCGTTTCCAAGGCAACAACACCGTTCGCAGTCATACGTGCGCAAGACGCGTCCTGGTGTCACCGCCTCGCCGGTCACATATCCGGTAAACAACTGCCGCTAAAGCGTTTCATCTCTACCGGTAACGAATGCGTCGTATAATTTGCACAGGATTCAGCGATCCTCCAGCGGCTGTCCGGGCAATTACATGACATTATGTTATTATAAATGTATAACAAACATAACCTTTAGCCTAATGTCAATGCGTTAAGGTCGGTTTTATTTGTGCAAACCGGCTTGTATAAATTTGATTTGCACAAATATTTGATCGTGTAAACGGATATTTGAAGAAAAATTTGCATAAATGGTTTGTGTGGATTCGGCAACTGCTTGAAAATAAAACTAAGGTTGGCGCGAGTGTAGACCTATATATTTTGAAAATAATGATTGATAATTTGAGCAACTGTGCAAATATGGATCCGAGGAAAAAACAGCTGGTAGGTATGTTATCATGTGGACAAATTGATTTTCTTATGCATGTGTCTTGTTTTTTTATTGCTGTATCTATTAGAGATAGGTGTCTTCGTCCATTCACAAATATGTTCTAAAGTCATTAGGTTCATTTAATAATTCACAATTAACCAAAATTTAACATGCGAACCAGTCTCTTGATTGTTTCCTTTTTGACTTTTTTAACTTTCTTTGGTTCGCATTGGTCTTAACATAACCAACTATTTAAGTCTATATAAGAGCAACTCCTCTTCACTCATTGAACACATATTATTTTTAATTACCTGTATGTGATTTAATAACACTGAGACCAATTGACGGCTAATAAAGAACTAAACAGTGATGAGCAAGTGATGAACCCAAATTGATGTGTAAAAAAATTTAACGCATAAACTCGTTCCTGCGTTATTCTTATTTTGTGCAATTATATTTGCGCTAAATAGTTTGCGCAAATAAAACTAAACGGGTAAACTGTAAACCGACCTTTTATACATACCCTCAATCGTTTTTTAATCTACCTTGGAAACGTGTAGAACTCGAAGATAAAAAAAAATCATGAACAGTTCTGACAACTAATAAAACTAAATATTCGTAATATTTGTCAACATTGAACCGATTATACTAATATTATAGTAACCGCACACCGGAACTCCGGAGACATCATGGTTAGCGTCATAAAAGTATTAACCACACTAATGAGGAAATTATAATAATTGTTCCACCTACTATTTATTACTCAATATGTTTTTAGACTGTGTTTAGGAGCGAACAGTACAAATACGAAGCAATAGTAATATTGTTTATTCAAATCGATTGATTCGTTAGGAGCGTATTCAGTTTTTAGTCGCATAATCAATGGAATTCATTGCAAGTGGGTATCATATGGATATTTATGTTTCTTTTGTTTTCAATTCGGATGAAAATTAACATCAGACACTGCACACGCAAAACAGGTATATCGAATTAATCCTGAAGGATTTATAGACACAGATACGGACGCGAGTTAACCGAAAACGCGAATGGATGGAATGTTATTTTCAGAGATAAATCGACAGTTTTGAAACGCTCGTTGAATCAAGGTGTAATCAAGGTGTATAATAACGAGATGAAGGCAGCGGTGGTTTGACATTTTTAATTAACCGAACCAAGCCTAAAATATTCCACGCATCCACCTCATAAATTTGATATTTTATCAAAATAAGCTCAAGTTTGGTCGAATCATTACTTATTAGTACTATCGTATATTCATATATTATTATTTAATCATAATTAAAAACAGGATTTTTAGATGTTTACAGGTTATACTTATTGGCTTCATGCAACGCAACGAGGATGAAAAATATGAACAATTTATCTATTTAGCTATAATAAATGATTATAATAATCTTATAATTTTATTTATTTCAAAAAATGTTAAAATTATAAACGATGACTACCCCACCGGCCAACACCCACCCATAATTTTGCATGTTCAAGCCATCTTTGGATTAAGGACAAACGAATGAAAACCGAAAGCGAGGAAGCAAAGGCGAAGGCACATCAAGAATAGCATGTACATTGTGTGTCGGCGGCAGTCGAGAAAACGCAGTTGTGGAATACACAGCGCCATCTATGTGCGCATACAGACGGCGGTCACGTCATCGTCCTTATTCGAAGGGAACAGAATTTTAGTCTAAAAATTGAAATTACCTACTGCGTTTTTTCGTTCGCCAAGAAAACAGATGCGCGAGGTTGAGTGATCGATATATTTATCTGTTCAGCCGTCGAAGCTGCGGTGCAACATTGTCGTTGGTTCGTTGCACTATAAATTGTCAAATAGGAATAATAAAAAATATTTAGGAGGTGGTTTAGAACCTGTAGCAGTACGGATCTATAGTCATGACAACAATACGAATACGATCACATAATATATCGAACTATCGTTATTAATTTCGTCAATCTCAATACCCTAGAGTCGAATGAGAACAATTCATAAGCTCAAAGCTGTATCAATGGTTAAACGATACGCGTTCATACGACGTACACATAATATATATTTATATCTGCATTTGTTTAATAATGTTTCAATATAATTGGCCGTTCTCGGGGTTGACAAAGGTTAATTATTGGTCATTTGCGACACATTGCCTTGGCCATCGACTCTTGTTCTAATTTTGCATAACAATCGGAATAATGATAATTACTCTTGTGGTTTATTGATTGCTTTTGCGTAATTAATTGTCATCGATTTTACTCGAGGCGTATTTGTCTTCGCTTTGTCATTTATATAGCTGCCAATGACTGCCATCGGATTTTATTCGAAGTCGAACACCATAATAATACATATCGGTTTAATATATTACCATTGATTATAAATACTAATACTAATAATATTACGTAACTAGTTACTCGACTGAAAAATCATATAATTATAATATATATATATACATATATATATATATGTATATGAGATAGTCAAAATTGATGCGTAGTAAGTTAATAGTTTTTATAGTAACTATAATAGTAAGGTTGTTTTGAACATTGGAGTACTAGACTGTCTAGTGTGTGCGCAAAAATGACAGCAACGGCAGCTGTTTGGTGTATGACGACCAACTTTTATAAATTAATGCTTATGTTTGTCTAAGTGCATAGTCGTATATCAAAATGTAAACCCTATCTTTCCAAAAGCTATACGATATTGTTGCAACAAAAGGCGCAAGTCGAGTTTTGGATTTCGAAAAACTGTTCAGGGCATATGAATATATGATTAACATTATATAAATAACCAATAACCACACCGATCACTAAGGATCAGATACCGCGGTCGTTTAAAATCGAGCAAAAGATAATAACATCATTTGAATACTTTGGGTTCGAGCTGATCGGAGTTCACATGAAACATTCCCGTCGTTATCTAATAATTGTCTTAATAAATTTAGTATTATTAATAATACTGTTAAGTGCAAATGAAGTGCGCGTTATACGAGTACGAAAGAGAAATGATTCCGATGAGTAAATGCTGAATGTGCAGACGAAGAGCTAAAAATCGTAACACGGTAATAAAGGGAGAACCGGTGAAGAGTGTAAATCGATATCACTAGATGACCGAACGCCACGAGAGCTCTACGCCGGAACAGCGGATGTGTATTGAGATCAAAGAGTTGGTGAAATGTTAAAATTGATAATTCTACTGTTCTGAGCCCAACCTGTATGGTCGGGCGTTTGAAAAATTGTAAATCTAGACTCCTTTGTATGCTCCCCTCCACGGAAATCTTTAGTAAAAGGCGAAAGATTTATTCGTATTGAAAGGGAACCGGAGTTGCTGAACTGAAGGTCTCCGAGGCGTTATATGCTGTGGGCTCGACGTCGGGACTAAGCAGAACGCCATCGATCACGTATCCCCGGGCCGCCTAGTGTTCGACTACCTGTGGTCCCGTCGATTGTTCCTCGAACCTAACCAGAGCGAACTTTCCAAGTAGTTCCGACGGCGGCACGCGAAATGCGCACGTAGCGTCACGCGCGAGACGCCCGCCGACCGCGTCGAAATAGTGCTCGTAATCGACGGTGCGCGACAACGCCATCTACCGGCACCCGGACACGAACACGCACGTACGATGTTTCGCCAACCCGTCGTCGTCTCGATGATGATGATCTCTCTCCGCACGTCACGCCATTGCGTCCCGTTGTAGTGCACCACGACAACTATTATTTGCCAACCGCGCGGCGGCTCGTATCCGTCAATCCGTCATTTTATTTCGTTACCGTTCGGTCGATTTATTTTATTTATCTATCAAATTAATTCTACGAACGACGATACAAAAATAACAACGACGGCGAGTCTATAATAAATTCACGGAAACAATTTACAAAAACGGAAGACAATCCTTATTACATTACGCATTAATAAATATTATATTATGTGGTAGATTTAAATTTCATTTCCAAAGCCGTCTGATAGAAACAATCGATTACAGTACGGAAGTAATAACAGTAATATTAGTAAATTAAAAGTTATAAGTTATATCTATAATAGAAACAAACTCGAACTGGGACAGTAACACACTTCCAAGGCCAACGTTTTTACATTAGGGTCTAATTCCAAATTCGAATCAAGTGTAAGCCAGTTCTTTTCGAACCATACGCCATATAATATTATGATAATCAGATAATATTAAATAGTGTTCTATAAAGAAGTAAAAAAAAAAAAAACCTGGTAAAAAACACGAGTTCGTCGTGTAGGTGTGTCTAGATTAATTATTTGTTCAATCTGATGGCATCGTACGTACTCAACATTGCAGGTCAGACGTATCTGAAAACTCGGTTTTCTTTCACAATAAAATATACGCACTAATTACGTTTAGAAACGTCCAGAAGCTTAACTATAAATAGTATTACCAATGTACCATGTATTACTGTTTTACATATTACTTTTGATATAGTTTTTTTTCTCATCTTTCATCACTATTTTAATTTATTCTGCGTCCGTATTTACTATTAAAGGAATTCTAATTTTGAACATGAAATTAATGTTCATGGGCTCATGGTCTCATTGTTGGGTAGTCATGAATTCGTAAATCATGATTCAAAAAATGTGTAGCATATGAATTATTTTTAATTAATTGTAATTAACTTTATGGAAAAATATATTTGATTATAAAATGAGCCCGATCGAAATCAGGCAAGATAAAAATTAATATTCTATATAGACTTTTAGTGTTCCCCTCCACGCATAAGCATGCGTACGGGATAGTCAAGGTAAGGTAGGCATTTGACAACTCTACGAACAACTGAACAACTACCCCCCCTTCCCCCTTAACATGTTTAACCATTTCAACATGTCCGTAAACGGTAAAATATAAGAAATAAGAATATTGGAAAAATTAAAAAATATATATCGTCGTTAATAACTGCCATGATAAAAAAAATCCTTTGACGAACCACACGGGTTAATTTCAGTTTTCGAAATCTGATATCACAACAGTGTACATGCTACCACCATTGATTTAATAATAAATATTACTCTTTTATTTTTATTAACCATGGGCATAGAATGGGTATTTAAACTGTGATGGTGGTACTGGTAGCTGCTGCACAGCGCACTTATTTCATTTTACATAATTTAGTAAAAAATAATAATAATAATAATTGCTCCGTACACTATTGAATAATATGATAATCTTTCTTCTATGGGTATACGTGTGTCGTGTTTTTTTTCAAATTAATAGTGTTGGTAGTATGCTTAAATTAGAAACTAATAATGAAGATACAAAAATAATTGCTTCAGCTTTTAATTTGGATTTTCATGAGCTAGAATCGGAAATTATTTTGCTGGAAAAAATGGAAAATACACCTAAAGGAAGTAACCAAAAAGCATGTGAAGAATGGATACAATGGTTGACAAATCATAATTCTGATAGAACAGCCATATTTAATAATTTTTTCAAAGCTATTAAATCATTTGTAGTTATACCAGTGACAATTTGCTCATGTGAGCGTTCTTTCTCAAAGCTGAGTATTGTAAAATCAAAATTGCGAAGCACAACGGGGCAAGATCGGTTAGATGGACTTCTATGTTCATAATATACGGCTTATAATATAGATATAGATGAAGTTATCGAATATTTCAAAATCATCACATCAGTCAAAAGGCGTATGGAGTTATAATAAAAATATATATAATATGTTTATTATATAAAATGGTGTTAAATTTTTACTTATTAACCTATTTAGATATATTACATTATATTATTACTTATAAAATATTTTTTTTTCTATAATAAATGCAGTTAAATAAAGTTACCGTATTTAAATTTCTTTGTTCATGTTAAATGTCAATGTGTAATGTATCATGTATGACTACTTTGCCAGTAATGTCTGCGCACGCTTATACCTCCACGGAAATCTTTAGTAAAAGTCGAAGGATGTTTTTGATTTGAAAAGGAACCAGAGTTATTGATTGTGATGATTTCAGAGACTTAATTATACTGTCCTCGATTTATAAGCAGTGGGAATATTTCAATCGTTTGTATACGAAACATGTTCACAAAGACTTGAGAATACAATTTATTTTGAATCTGACAGACTTACAAATCTGTAAATTGTAATGTACTCGGATTCAATGATGAAATAAATAGTATTTCAATAATATTAATATTTTCCTGTAATATTTAATCATCGAAAACGGATACATTTTCACGCAATCAGAATTAAAAACCAAAAGATTGCGCGTAACACATTGCTTATGCTGACTGTGTTATTTGTTGCATTTATTTTGTTATAGATAGCTATTATCTATTATAATATTAATGATGTTATTAAACATGATTTAATTAATTTTATATACGATACAGATATTATATTAACTAGTTTAAAGGCCGTCGGAGTGAATTACAGGCGGTACAGTGCGCGAGTGCGTCATCGCAGTTGGTAAATGTCTTGATCACGAAAATAATTAAACTTATTTAAACTCTTAGTTGAATACAAATACAAAAGGGTTGTCAACTGTTCAATTTAAAAATCAAGACATTTTTCCAACACAAGAAAATTGTATTAGGTATAGTATAATAATTTTGAACCATGTAAAAATAAGTTACATAACATACAATAATAATATAACACAGATATTTTCACTAACTATGTATAAACTGTAATAATAAGTAAGTAGTAAAAGGTATAAGAACTTAAATAATATTTCATGAAAAGCACAATAGCGTTTTACCTTTTTCGTCGGAGTACCTACTTTGTTTTTCGGGATCGCTCATTTTATACGATTACTATACATATATAAACGCATATAGCTTACAAACGTACGATGTGGTGTGTATTGCGTACTGGAAAAGTTGAATCTGAATTTTTGACAAGTGTCATCGAGATGACAATTCAGTTTATAGGGAAAAATACTGTTAATATAATAATAAAAATAATAATTCGGACACGCACCATAGATATTAAATATATTTATGTTATTAATGTAACAATAATATTTATTATAATCTTGTAAAAAGGGCATAGCCCGTCAAAGCATAAATACTTAAAGGTGGATGTATCCACCTTGGCATAAATAAATAAATATCCATGGCACGTATATATTCATTCGGTCATTTACAATCGGTTGGATAACGATTCTAGATAATATATTATCGAGAATTTCAACAAATTGCGAAAATCCCGTTAAAATCGGGATGGGTGGCAACTCTAGGTACCAGTGTTTTACAAACACGATTCGTGTAAACACGTATTCATAAACACGAAGTGTAATAGTATAGTTTTTTCTTACGCATATTATTATAATATTATGTAGAGCTTTCATGCACGATGTACGTACATTAAATATCGTTATAAAAATGTATTATGTATTTTAATGCACAATGTTATATTATATTCGAAATATTATTACCACGTATTAAATATACGCATATTTAATTAACGAAATAAGTAATTGGACTGACAATTAGAGTATAAACTCTGGATATTGCCCTAGTGGCAGGGGCGTATTCAGCTCTTCTTCCATTGGGGGGGGGGCGAAATTTGTACATAAACGACAGTGTACAGATTATAAATAAATTGGTGGATCAAAATTTTTTGATCGTTTTGCTTGCTTAAACTTCAATAATTGATTTCTACCCACGTTCGTAACCCATAACATTAATTATTGTAAACAACATCAACAATATACCAAATAAAATAACTTGACATAGGACATAGGTACATATAATTAATATAAAAGTACCTATATTATAATAACCACATAATATAATAATAAAATAATATTTAAATAACAAAATCCAATTTTCTTTTGGCCTTTGAAAATCTTTCTATAACTTTTGATGTGTCAATAGTTATGTTTCTATGAATGTTCATCAAAGCCAAACCTGTCAGTCTTTTCTGAGGCATTTGGTTTCTCAGCTATGTTTTTAACCTGATGTAATATTAAGCATATTTCAGAAAGCAATAAGCAAACAGCCAAAAGCTAAAGGAGTTATGATTAATGCAAAGCAAAAAAGGTGGACAAATTTATAAAAATAATCACATAATTAAATCAATTAATCAATGAAATATCTAAATCAGACTATCTGAGTAGGTAAAGTAATACTGAATAGCAGGAATTAAATAAATATGATAGCATTTTTAACTAGTTAAGTTATGTCATAAATAATAACTAGTTGCAAAAAAAACTAAACTGATTTTGCTCAACATGGGTAAGTAAAGACTAAAGAATAGGTAGGTACATTAACGCAAATTATTGCATAAGGCAGTTTTTTTTAGTTAATTAGATTTATTGCCTAGTAAGCTAAAAAATAAGTTCTAAGCCCTGCTTTTTACCAAAATTATTTTCTTCTAACTAAAAAAAAGCAAACTATACATGCATACCTGCATACCTCCTTGAAGTAAAGAAACTTCAATTTTAACAATTTTTCAACATCAATGTCACACTGTCTGTTACAGAGCCTATCAGCTTATAGTTTTATTAATTGATAACAGGTTTTTGATAACCTTTATCCATTTCCATTAAGAAAAAATATGCACTGTATTTTTAATTTTTTAATATAATATTATACTAAAACATGTAAGTACAAAGCACCTATACATGAAACACATTCAACAATGTCCAGGGAGGGGCGATCGCCCCCCTTATATACGCCCCAGCCTAGTGGTGTGTATATCAAGTAATTATATTATAGTTATTATACAATTGAATATTGTAGAAGTATCGTTGATTTTAAATACTATACTTACTACTCAACTACTGTCTACTAATAAGTATTAATTATAAGTTATAACCAGTGATCATATTATTTACTTTACAAAAACCAATTACATTTATGAATTTGGATGAACGATTTTCTGTAACTTAATTTAAGTAATAACAACTTTACTATTACGGACATTCATCAATCGTCCACTACTCGACTTTACTAATAGTCTATATAGAATAGATTATTTTAACCCATGTAAGTAGGGTGTTCAGTAATTGGGTAATTACTTAAAAGTGAAAACCCTATTGTAATTAAAATTTGTATGAAAAGTAGCTTAACGGTTTTGGCCAATACTACCGGTAGATGGCGTGCTACCTTATAGTATTCATTGGCACGTTGCAATTTACGATGTTTATGTCTTGATTATTAAAATAATAATCAACACCATACTCTAGTATGAATGTATTATGTGTATTTTAGAAAAATAATGATATTGGAACATTTTGTGACTGAATTACTTGCTTCATGAACAAACGCCTAGAATAGTCTCATAGGCATATCAACTGAGAACAGCATACTTAAATCCCTGAATCACTAGTTTTCAGCAACTCCGGCTCCTTAACATATCGAAAAAATCTTTCGCCTTTTACTAAAGATTTCCGTGGAGGGGAGCACTCAAAGGAGTCTAGAAATTTATTTTTGAAAATTGCCTGATCTCCCGATCGGGCTTATATCTAGAATCTATGATACATAATTTTGTGCACTTAATACGTGCGTTTGAAGTTAGGGTTGGTCGTACAGTTGGGTCAGCTGTCCAGTCCCGTCCGGATGAACTTATACACTGTAAATTCACACATTCTTCTCTTTCAGTTAACAACACTGAGCGTGTAACATCTTATTTAATATATTATTACAGTTTCCGATGTCATCAAATCCTTAATAACAGCTGGGGCGCCCCTAAACAGTTTTCTAGGAAGGGGGAGGAAACTAATTTAACTCAATAGTTTTTTATAGTGGCTACTGGCTAGTAGTATAATACAAATAATAAATAAGTAGGTACAATCAATATACTTATTAAATAATAAAATCGGATTTTCGTTTATTTTTTGCTAATCTATTACTAAAATTATTTATATTAAGATCACCACTATCACAATAAATTTGTTATCAGCTGCGACCAGGGATGAGCAATGTGCAGCCCATAGAGTTACTCTATGGTGCAGCCGTGCGACCACTATAACATCTATAACTATACTAATATACTGTTACTATAGTCCGTGGCTCCGTGCCTCTCACCTCTATTGCTGCCATATAAT
This sequence comes from Chaitophorus viminalis, assembly GCA_025469195.1. NCBI lineage: Eukaryota > Metazoa > Arthropoda > Insecta > Hemiptera > Aphididae > Chaitophorus > Chaitophorus viminalis. The sequence continues at coordinate 115,652 of JAIPRK010000603.1, forward strand.
AATATGACGAGGATGAGGTATTAAAAGTGAAAAAAATTAACAAACGTGTAGTTGACGTTTTAAAATTGAAACTGGAATATTTTTATTTTACGGTTCTACTGTAAATGCTGTATCATGGATTACTTTAAAAAAATGTTTACAAGCAGTGTTGAGTTCTTCGTGAATAAATTTTCCGAACACTTTAGTGTTATTAATGTGCGCAAGAACACTGACGGGGTAAGTATAAAATTACCAAATGCAGAGTGGCAAGAAATTACTGAGGAATCCGCCGTAGCGACGTATCATCATTTACTTACTCAAAAGAATACCATAGCTTGAAATCACTGTGGGAAATCTGAAAAGGAAAGCGATGTTAGCAATTGCTGTTCAAGCAGATAACCATCATGGTACTGGTATTACATACATATTATATATGTCAGGAGATTTATGTATTTCTATTAATTGTTATTGTTTGATTTTTGTAGGAGGAAAAGCTAAGAAATTAGTAGTTGACCGAATTGTGGACATGGTAGTAGGGCTTATTATTCTTATTCTTCTGAATGCTGAACCGTTTCATAATGTTTATGATGACAATTATGAAGCCCCAATGAACAACATGACCTCAAGTATGTTTATCTACATTTATTGTTGAAAATATTCAATCAGTGTTTATATTGTTTTTTACTTACCTGAAAGGGTACTATTTTTTTCCCTGACTATGATGAAACTATACTATTATGAACTGTATAATTATTTATATTGTATTATATATTGCAAATAAAATATAAAATAAATGTTATGAATATACCACAAGTATAAAATAATAATTATACAGTATAGATTGTATATAGTATTGTTCAAAAGTTTTAAATTTAATATAATAATTTGCAAGGAACCCATTCTTCCCATTACAAACAAGCTTGTAGAGGGGTTGTTTTTAGCGAAATTCACAAAAATATTTACTTGGTACAAGTCAAAATTTAAGAAATTAAGATTAAATTTAATTATTTCAATGAAAATTCTGAAATCTTCATTAAATAAAAATATAAAATATTTAGCCGTAGAAAAACTAAAATATTTTTAAACTTTGGAAACTATACTTAAATTTTCTTTAAATCCTGTATTATATGTATAATATAATATAATATGAAAAATATTTGACATTGTATAATACCTAAAAATGTATTATCTCTTTTTAAAAGTTAAATAATTTATTTTTAAAATTAAATAAAATAATTTTATTAGATATTGACTTACATTCAATTATTGATTTGATAATTTATTGTATAAAATATACAACATTAAATACTTGTAATATTAATATTAATTACATACATTTATTAATTTATAAATAATTAATAACTTAATATATATGATATTTATTAAAATATCATTTAATTGCATTACATTTTCAACTTGTTACAGGTACTAATGAGTTGGAAGAAAATATTGTATATGAAGCTGAATCAAGTCCTAAGGTGAGTATTATTAGTTAGTGAATAACTCTTTTGTAACAAAAATGCAAAAACTTATACTTTGGTATATACCTCTTAACTTCTTGTATTATCACAGGTTGTTGGCTGTAATAGTGAAGAAAATGATATGTTACTAAAAAATGATTGGTCTCAATATAACTTCACAATGATAAACAGGCCTATACTGGTTGCTCTTTTGGGGTTTCTGCAGCCTGAGAGGGGGCCTAAATTTTTTTCTCGCTAAGCTAAATTTACATTTTATTGGAATAAATATTTAATTATATTATTTTTAGTTTACAGATCTCTAATTATTATTAGTAAATTATTAGCACTAATTAGTATTATGTTATTAATTACATATAATATATATATATATTATTATTACAATTTATAGTAAGTAAACGCTTTCATAATAGTAATAAGTTAACAAAAACAGTTATATGATATAGAATGAAAGTAATCTATTTTTATTTCTTGACTTGATGAACATATTTTTTCAATTATCTTATTTCCATCGACTTGATTTAGAATATCACATTCACATTGCATTAGAAATAAAGACTCTAAATTGTCCTGTGAAATTGTGGACTTCAATATGGTCTTTAAAAGTTTGACTTTGGAGAACGAACGTTTGTATGTAATTTGTGTGTGTGTAGAGTCAGTAGGTATTTTTATGACACATTTTAAACATTTGTTACATGTCTAAACTTTTATCAATTTTTAAGGTTTGTTGTTAACCCATTCACCTTCAATATTAATTCCATCTAAATTATTGTCTGTGTTTTGTCTTGTGCAAACCTGTTTTGGATATTAATAGCCATTATGTAACAAATGATATGAGTTCTTTAAGTTTACTTTCATCTATACTTGGCAATAGTGGGAAAAAAATTTTTAGTTCATTTGGTGGCACACCATTCTTCCTTGTCTTTGAATCTTCTTTTGGATCAACACATTATAATCCTAGTTATAGTTCTTTATGCATTAAATTGATTTCTTTTTTTTTTTGCTTCTCTTTTTTATGGTTATTGCATTGGATTGTTTACATCTAAATCATTATAATTGGGTTTATTACTGTAAAAAGTAATTTTAGTTACAGATCTGGTACTTGATTGGAGATACTTCTTTTTCTTTGCTGCACGATACTAGCACCCACTCTTTTTCTTTTTTTTTTTTTTGAACCCATTCCCATATTAACTATACAATATCATTAAAATTTTACATTTTAAAATAAATAGTTACCTAATAGAAGATTTTGGAAACTTGTTGGCTTTTAATATGTATTTATATATTAATTGAATTGTGAAAGAATTATCTGTTAATAGTATTTTATTTTTAGAAATAATATATTTTCAACATTTGAAAAGCTGTTATTAAAAAATATACATATAAGTAGGCATTGAAATATATATTTAATTTGCATGGGCAATCATGCATCTGCCCGATTACCCAGTGGACCAGTACAGGCCTGATGATAAAGACTCAGTCTTATATAATATATAAGAGAACATTCAGCCCATAACTATATCAACTCTACAAAAAACAGGCTGTTATATCTCAAATAAGACCAGTCTTGTCAACATCAGCAACAAAAAGTCTTCTGAAGCCAAAAAATTATCCGTTAATACTGTGAATAGTTATACTGAAAAAGAGCACAAATTACAAATAAGAATCTTACAAAGCACAGGAAGTTTAAAAGTGAGAGCTAGGAAATATGAATACTGAACTACTAAAACTCCAAATTCAGCGCAAATCTGGAGTAGAATGGATATTTTTCAGTAATGGCAAAACTAATATGGCATAAAAACCGGATTAATCATTAGTTAATGCTTATTTTTCAAATTATATATTATTGTATGTTTTTAAATTTTTTATTTTCATTATTATATTAACGGATATACAACAGTTTTTGTTTAATCTGAAACAATAAAAAAAATTAATACATGATTATGGTTATATAATCAGGGCAGTCCTAAGGCTTGTGCGAGTAGGACTCAGCACAGTGGTATCTCATGGATTTTATATTTGTGCATATTTACATTTTATATATAATATAATAACAAGCATAATATTATACTATTATATCACAATAGAAATCATATATATTGTAAACTTATATACCTAGTTATATGTTATACTTATATAGACCATAGCATTTATACATCATTTACAATAAAACATCTCTATAACGGAATTGTTTGGGACCAAACATTTTCTGTTGTTAAGAATTTTCTGTCATAGAGAGGTCAATTTAATATATTATTTGCACCGGGACTATTAAAATTTTCCTTATAGAGAGGTTTTACTGTATATATAATTGCTATAACAATAATCTATTTTCTAGTCACAATAATTTAATAATTAATAAGATTATAAATATTATCTTCAAAAATATATGTATAGGCAATGGGATATATTTTATAGATATTATCAATACATTCACTGATCTTAAATCAAGAAAAATCAATTCTTAAGATCATCATTATTGTAAATTATAATTTATGTATTGTGTATTAGCTATTTATATAAATCATACATTTTAAGAAACATATATTAATTTATATTATTATATTATATTTAATGTATATCAATTATTAAATATATGACCTATTTCAAAGTTGAATATGTTTTAACCTCAAGATTGTGTGCATCAATCAAAATGAGCATGATACATTAATGAGTTAACCAAAGGCAACAAGAGTACTCTCAACACATTAAGAAATTTTGTAATATCGAATTTATTGAAGGGGATAATTTTATTTGTTAATAATGCATCAAAGGGGGCTCAATAAATGTATTGACCTAAATCTCACAAATTTTAGGAACCATCCTGTGTATAACAATCTATTTTTATTTATTCATTAAGAATGTGTTGGTGACTATATTGGTTAATATAAATTATTGTTGATGTGTAACTTGAAGCTAACTAACTTCAAACAAAATAGATTTTTAAAAAAATGTGTGATTGAATATAAGTATTTGAAAATCCAATCATTTTAAAAGTGCCTATGAAAGTGATTGTCTATCAACACCTGCCTTTGATTGTTTAGTAGGATTTGGGACATAATTTGAGACAAGTCAAGTTCATGTTAATCGATTATTTTATTTATTTGTTATTAATAAAATAAAATTAAAAAAAATTAAAATAAAATGGTGAGTTAAATACTTCAATTGTGTTCTTATTATAAGGAATTCGTCGTATAATTTATTGTATGTAAGTAGGTAATTTATTGTGGAAATATTCTGAACGATATGACAATATCGTGATTTGATGTACCACGAGTGTAATAATAATAAATAGATCAAACTTGTTTAAATATTTATAAAAAAAAATCTAATGCCGTATTTTGAAAATACCCGAATAATAATACATAGTACATACGGATAGGATTTTGAAAATATTTTGATTCATGTTAAAATAATTAATGTTATCGACGTAATAATAGTCGATAAAAAGAATAATTATAATATTATTTCAATATCGAATATCGTACGTTACTACGTTATCTGTTGAAATGATTTCCAATCAAGTGAAAATATGTTTTCACAAAATGTCTGAACAAAACTGCCGCTAGATGGCAGCGCCATTGCTGTTCACCAGAACATTAAATCGTTTAATAATGCTGTTCTCCGATAATCTGAGTGGTCAATGAAATATTGTTAGTAATATTTAAATCGTTCAAACAATAATATAAGTGTTCATATTAACTATTTATGTTATATTTATCATGTATGTCTTTTCATTTGGTTTTTCGTTCATTAATTGATCTATTCTTTAGGAAGAGCCCATAGCCTTATTCGTGATGATCTGTAGTTTTCTTCTTCTTTAGATTGGATTAACTGTATGGGGAGGGGGGGTCAAACTCATTGGTAACGTATTATGTGCGCAAGCATGGACAACGCGGTCAGTGTCCTACGATCACCCATCCGACTGCTTAGCAGCGCCGATTAAACCGCAGCACCGAGAGAAGAGTGTGACTGCGTACGCACACACGCGTGATATATAATAATATACGTCGTATACATTATGTTACAAATAATCCATGTACGATCTATATATTATTATATCTGTACTTACGCGTTTTCCGATATCCAGCATCCACTCTCACCCGTCACAGCAATTTAGACATATCAAAGCGACGAACCGCACGTCGTCGTTTTGCACGACTTGTCGAAACGTGTGTGTGAGCTTGTGAACATATATATATATGTATTTTTTTTTTCACTCTCCTCCGAATGGGGTTAAAGAAGATAGGACATCATCAATCATCCCCTGGATGGTACGAGTCGAGGGGGCAGGACATACAGGATGAGAGAACATCACACACTGCTAAGTGTGACTCAACACCCACCCTCTCCTAGCCACCAACCCGTTAACTAGGCCCAGACGTCTGCAACGTTTTCGGATTCGAACAATCGACAACCAAGAAGTATACATTTGATATATAAAATATAAATAGAAATGGCGAGAAAGAGAGAGAAAGACAGTGACGTATATACGTCTTATACGTTAGAGTCGATTTTGTTTCAATTTTATATTGCTCAATTTACCATACGACGACGTTATTTGTTTACCGTTGTTTTAAACTTTAAATATCGTATAGTGGTATAGCAGGCGCGTACTTGTACAGATCTGGATCACAACTCGAAGTTCTCATCAATTATTATGTAATAATATTCCGTAGGTAAAGTTTGAAGACTTACTTAACTTACTCAGTTAATCTACAACAAAACCTTTTAATTGTTCATGTACATATTTTGTAAGTGCAGTTACGCACATTTTCTTTATATACTAAACACTTAATATTATTTGTTCAGTTCGTCAGTTCAATGCGAATATATTGTAAATTCCAGTACAATTAGGGTACTATTGTATTTAAATGTATACATCGTATTTTGAGAGTACTGTGTTGGTTACAATTCAAATTATGAAATTAATAATAACACAACTGAAAATTGTTAATATGTAGAATATACAATTATTCTTATTCTACATCGTAAACAAATGTACAGCAATATGATACATTATATACACTAGTATTTTTTAAACAATGGTAATATTATTGAATGTTCTTTTCTAATGTGAAATGAGCCCGATCGACGGATCAGGGTATGTTAAAAATTAATTTCTAGACTCTTTTGAGTACTCCCCTCCACGGAAATCTTTAGTAAAAGGCGAAAGATTTTTTCGATTTGAAAGGGAACTGGAGTTGATGATATCCATGATTTCAGAGGCTTAAGTATGCTGTCTTCAGTTTGTTTGCCTATGAGACTACGCGTTGTGTTTGTGGAACGTGCAATTCAGTCACAAAATGTTCAATTTTCATAATTTTTCAAAAATACACATAATGCTTTCATGCTAGAATACGGTGTTGGTTATTATTTTAGTAGTCAAAACATAAACGTAGTAAATTGCAACGTGCTGATGAATACTATAAAGTTGCACGCTATCTACCGGTAGTATTGGCCAAAACCGTAAGTTATTTTTCATACAATTTTAAAAACAATAGGGTTTTATAACAATCCAATTACTAACATGGATCATTATAATATATTATATAGGCTTACATCTTAGTGAAGTCGAGTAATGGAAACTATAAGTAAATTAATAAACGAGTGATGAATAGTGAGTATGGTAAAGTTGTCGATCATATCTATCTGATATTATTGTACGCTCCTACTTGTATTATTGTACTTGTACTATTGAAATTAAGCCATGGAAATTGTTCATCCAAATTCATAGATGTAATCGGTACTTGTAAATTCAATTATTCGTTATAATATATAATTTTTAGTAGTATAATAGTATTTAAAATCAATGATACTATTAATACTAATATAATATTCAATGGTTATAATAATGGTATTACTTATACTAATAAATACTAATACCCATCATTAGGACCCTATCAGGAGTTTATTAAAATACAATTAGTATTGAAAATACGTGTTTTTAATCTATGCCTATTATGCGTTAGAAAAAATGACTAAACAAAAAATAACCAGACAACGGAAAAATTACGTAATGAAAATAAATCAACGAATTTTCATCATGGAGTTTTTGAGTAACTCATAAGATAATTTACGTCATGCATTATCGGGTTTCTTTTATGGAAATGATGCGTTTATACTTATATGGTTCTCATTTATTCATATAATAATTATATGTGACAGATTCACAGGACGTATTGTTATATAGACTCGTAGTCGGTAGTCGCAAAGGAGGACCGGTAAGGCGGTGACAATGAACGGCGAACGTTATCAATTGATAACAAACGGAGCGCAGTACGGGTAAACGGTAGTGGTACATGCATAATTATTTCATTTTCAAAAATATTATTAAACCTAGCTAAGAAGGTTCCCGGAAGTTCACGGATTGTTTTAATTCTTTGTTTCATCAAAATCGGTCCATTGGTTTAAGTAGTAGGCGGAAACGTGCATACTGTATTCCGCATAAACAACATTACTGTAGAATAAAATAACTAATAAATAAATTATAAATATGTATCAACTAATAACATTAACCTCCTTCCTACACAATTGGTAAAAAACCATGTTATCACTTATAATTATTATTGTTAAATATTATAAACACAAAATACGATAACAATTAAACAAGTGTTCGTTGTGGCGTATTTGATGAAATACTGATGAACGGTCATTGCAGGACGTAATACACGTTATATACTAATAGGTGCACCAGTTCACCTAACAAATATTAGTTATTAAAATGATAAATACTAATTAATTATTAATTACATTTAATATGTGATGTTAATAATCAGAACGATTTTAAATTAAGCCCAATCGAAATCGGGCAAGTTAAAAATTAATTTCTAGACTCCTTTGAATGTTCCCCTCCACGGAAATCTTTAGTAAAAGGCGAAAGATTTATGTGATTTGAAAGGGAACCGGAGTTAATAATTTTGCGTAATGCACAGGCTTAAGTATATCTTATTCGGTTCAAATGTCGATAACATCATTTCAACAGTTTTTACGTGAAATGTTTCCGGACAGTTAATTATGAAATTACGATTTACACGGAAAATATTTAATCATTTTTACAAACTGAAACGTATTCATAATTGTTTAGTAAAGCGATCAAGACAATATTTACATTATACATAAGGCCGTACAAATAACATAATCGGTCTGAACGCCATCTACCGGAATTACTGGCCGAGATATTATTAGCATTTTCCGATACAATTCGTGATCATATCGGAACTCGGGATACCTACGTACCTAATACCATTGATTATAAGTATATAATCAATGCTACCTACGTCAATACTACTATCAATACCTACGTAGGATACGACATTATTCGAGACCAGTGGGTTTCGCGGCCTTCTATACAAAAACAATACTTGACGTTACACATGGTATACAAATCTAAGGACAAAATGTAATTCTAATGATTGTAAACAGTTTGTTTCGTATCCTCCGCATGATTTGTCACAGTAGTAATATTGTGTCTGCAATATTAAGTGCTTGATAAAAAAGCAACATTCGGTTTTTGACGATGATGTTCTTTGGTATGACCACGATGTAGAGAAGATCTTCTCTACATCGTGGGTATTACCATTTAATGCAATGGCTCCCAACCCGTTTTATTCCATGCACCTCTTGTACATTTTTAAAAACTCTACGCCCCCTCCCCCCTCTAAATTATAGTTCAGATTTAGAAAGACCTTTTGGCTTTTTCTTGTTTCAGTAATACAAAATAACTATATTTTATATAACTAATGATTTTTTTTTTTTCATAATTTTAGGTAAATAAAATATAAATCAACTTAATAAATATTAAAATTGTGTTTATATTTTTAAACACAATTTTATAAATATTGAAAATGGCATAACAATATTTGAAAAAAAATTCTCGTTATTTCATCATTCATCCCTATATTCCCCCGAGCATAGCAGAGCCTAAATCCCCCCACCAGTTGGGAACTGCTGATTTAATGTTTAATCCATAGTAGTTTAGACTTGCGGTGAAATTCAAATTCAATCGAATGTTAATATTATGTTTCACCGCGAACCTAATAATATTAGATAAATCGCGTCCAATATGGCAGTATAAGAATTAATAATTATATAAAAATAATTAATAGATAAATTAATTAACACATTTCCATCAGAGTAGATCAACCGTTATTTCCATTGCGTTTCCGCATTTGAGCCGTTGCCGCATATCAAACGAAACCAAATTGAAGTGTTCGGTGATCGTAGCGACTGCTGGTGTTTGTACGATAGTGAATACGCGAGTGAGCTTCCGTGTTTCCACCGCGGTACACGAGATGCCGCTAGATATTCCGCGTGCGGTTAAACCGCAATATTAATGTTTTGTACGGTAAGGGTCCAATAATTGCCTATAAGTACTTGTTTAAAATTACAAATTGCAACTAATTAAATACGAGTGTTGTACGTGATCTATATAATATTATAATGAAAATAATAATGAACTATACACCATTGGGCTATAAATCCAATAACAATTAAATGTGAACACGAAGTATAAGACGTTGATACAATATTATTATTATATAACGTAAGATTACGGTGGGAAAAAGAAAATTATTTGAATTGAATTAGGTACAGGTGGTATTCGTATATTGCTGCCGAACGATAAAATATTAAATAATATATAATATTATATTATTATGATAACTGATTCCGGTCGTCATGCTTATAACAACAATATTATTTATACAATGTCCAATAGATATCTAAAACATGACAATTATATTAAAAACATTAGGAAACTGGCTGGATGACTGATCGATAATACAACAATGGCATCTATTCTTAATTTTCACCACACCTCACTACCAGGGTTTAGATTTTGGACAAATATTATACTATTTAGTTATTTAGATAGGGGATGATCGTGAAGCTACAAATCGATAATTCCTGAATACTCATTATTTGTCATTAGAAAAATATGCATTATTTGCAGTTCGATATATTAAATGTTATTAAAATAATACATGTCTCGAGGTAGAGAAAAGATCGAACGATCCTTACAAGCGATCATATTGATTATTGAATAATTTGCATAATAATCATTAAAGCATTCTGGTTTTTACCACTATCGATTAAGACGATGAAAACGAGCAGCAATAATAATATTATACTATGAAATGAATATGTTGTGGAAGAAATGAAAATAAAAATCTTAAAACATTAATGATCGATGTGGCATTTTTATATATTATTATAAAATACTAAAAAATGTGGAACTGCTAAGATTCAGCGAATGTACGTACTTATCTGAAAAATATTAATTTTATCTTGTCGCATGTCACGGATAGATCTTTCGATATTCATATTGCGTCATATATATCGTGTGTTTCCAAGTTCAGTGCAGGCGTACCTGTGTATTTTATACGTATATTTTTCCGCATTATTGACCATAGACCGGGGACACTGAATTCGGCAAATCGTCCATGGGCCTCACGAAGAATCTGAAAAATGCTCGAGGGTCATCATTGTATCATAATAATATTATTTGACATAGTATGTACTAATACACTATTAATATACCGTTATAATAACGCCTACCGGCCAAAGTCTCGTTTTAGATCAATTGCTGCCTCATTTTGTCGTCAGTTGAGATTATGTCGTGAGAGAATTTCGCCTCTGATTGGACGGAAAACAAAATGTTGGAGTTTTATTAGCATACGATATACCCATTGATTTTAGAATTTTTAAAATCAATGGTTTAACCAACCCGGCACAATAATATTCAAAAATAAGATTATATCTACTACACTAATAATATTGTATCGGCCCACGCGTATTATAACGCATTTCATATTCAGGTTATCGTTTTTATCCCTCTTTGTCCGTAATTAAGCCGTAATAAGCCACCTATTTATGATCCCTACTATAGAGTACATGTTATATTATTAATTATTAAATTATTATAGTCTAGTCTTCTATGGATTTGTTTCGGCCGGATGCGTCGAGTTCATTTATTTCTTTGGAAAGTTTATTGTGACCTACTGTAGTTTCTGAAGCATTTTCGATTACATTACAATTCGTGGAACCGCGATCCGTTTTGGTTTCGGGAAAAAGCGTTTCGTTAGATTCATACTGTTTGATATCATTATTACCAAAAATATTGAATGGAAAAAAAAATTCTATTTATAGCCATCAATGTGCCGAGATTCCATGTCGCATCTGCGGCCTGCGCATCTCGCATTTCCCCGTACGAACCTTCGGTGTTCGGACTAAGGTTGTGACAATAATAATAATAATGATAATTATGTTATAGATATAGACGTTATAGTGCAGTGTGCCACTGTCGCAGTCGTGTAATAATTAAACAAAACGGTTGGTTACAGTATAATATAATATAATATTATATTGTATAATACAGCTGCAATGCAACCGAAGCTTTCCGAAAACAATAATGCGATGGCTGTTTTACCCGAGTCCCGGAAACTTTTCCGTTTCGTCTAATTATTATCTCCGACAAGTGAGTTTTAATGACAATTTAATTAGGTTCGAGAAAAAACAACGAGGATCATATTATTGTTAGTAGATGAAAACAATACACAAAGCAATATACGCATTGTTTTTGATTGTTCGATAATATACATATTATTACAGTATATTATTTATATTGTATCATTTTTCGTTCTTTTTTTTTTCCATTTAATGTGCTATAATTTAACAAAACACTACAGCACTTTTTGTTCTTTAAAAACAAGATTTTTTTAAATTTTATTGACGTAGTTTAGCGGCATTTCAATTATTCTAAACCGTTGTACAAGATTAGCTATTTATTTTTAATGAATTCAACTAGTTTGACCTAGATGCAAATATAATAATATAACTATACACAATTTCTCTACTTCTAAGAACATATTTATATTTTTAAAAATATATTGGTATCATTAGGGACGGTCCTCAGACATACGGTATAATTAACAAATAAATGTTGTTATTTATTACAATGCCACAACGGGAAAATCACAAATTATCCAGACTCCGTCGATCTTAAAAAACATTTTCAATAATTGTTTTTGACCATGACATATTGATTCTACAGTAACTCAAGTCAGAGAATACAATTTGCGTTTCCCGATGTGCGAGATCCGAAGTAGAAAAAATAAGTTGAAATGTTGTTGTATACAGGCATACAGCTTACAATGAGTCGAATATCTAGGCAAACTATGAAACGAGCCATGTATTGTATAAATAGCAACCCAGCACGCTGCCTTAAAATAAATTATAATAAACTAACAACTCTATTCCAAGTGCTTAAAAGTGCACAGCGCCAATATTTTTTCCGAACAAAAAATACATTGCCAATTTTACCTAATACTTTTATTTCTATGATGACGATTACCATATAGGAATAAGTAATATTTATTATACTCGTGGTTAATAAAAAATTTAAAATGAAAGTAGTCAACATTTTATTGGTGATTGTTAATTTTTTATCTGAATGCGTTGATTGAAAATTCGAGCAACGTTAAAAATATAAAAACAAACTAGTTTACTACCAACATAACAATGTACCTAATACGTTGTATACGCATTGCAATAACTATAATAATTATAATAATTAAGAAGACTACACACAAGACGTTTTTACCTACGATTCGATTTAACATAATTTATCAACTGCCATAGACAAATGTCAAAATATTACAATTTCTCATGCAATGCATCGTAGAAATGGTTGTTATTTTTACATTATTTATTTGTGAGAATGTGAAAGGGTTACATTCGCAAAAATAATATAATAGAATAACATGTACCTAACCTGGTTAGCGATTATGTACCATAGAATATTGTGCTATATAATAATATGTTATGAGTATTCAATTCTGTTATTGACCTATGGTCGTCGTTGTTGTTTTGACAACGAATTCTTATTCTCGTTCGACAGTGTACAAAATAAATAATTGAAACATTAAAAATTGTCCAGAAGAGGACTAGCGGAGATGCGTAAATCATTATAATAATGTATATGGAAAAGATTTGATAATCGCTTTGTAAAACTATATAATATTTTTTCAAACAGTACTTATTACAGACAGATTATAACAGCAGTTATGCATTTTAAAAATAAAATTATTACATAGATAGTAATTATTATAGCAGTTAAACTTTTTAGAAACGGTATAGAAGTATACTTTTATTCTATTTTACTATACGCTTAATGTATTTTTAAAGAATATTATTTATATTACTTACTAATTACAATAGATAACTAAATAATTTTTAAGAAAAATAAATATCTACTTGCTCATTGTTATATGATACTATTTTATATTATTTTATTGTATACATTTAAAAATCAAACTAGATTATTGTTCTAACTTTAGTAAAACTGTATTTCCATTATATAAGCAAACATTTCATTATTAGATTTTTTTTTCACATTTTAATTTTTATTTTCTTATACTTTAATGTTTAAGAATTATATTATTAAGTTTTTAAATAAATAAATGAGTAGATATATTATTTGCTAGAAATACTATATATATATATATTTTAATCTTTTGGTTACAAAAATAAAAAATGTTTTATTATATAGTAACATAAAATAGTCTCTTATAAAAATACATTAAGTGCACTTATGCAGTAGAATAAAATAAAAATACAGTATTTAAAAATTCTTTTTTTATTTATGCTTTTAACTTATTTCTAGAGCTAAAATTACATATGCAGTCAGACATAAGTATATAATTGCGTTTTCGCAAAAAGTGCTGTTAGTCTGTCTGCAATAAGTCTGAAAAACAGTTGGTCGTTTGGCAAAATATTAAGAAGTTGGCAAACGGGCAACCACTTCGCAAAGAGCCTATAGTTTTTACAAAAAATACTGATTTTTCGCCATATGACATGTATTCGTTTACCTCTGTAAATAGATCTGCCATAGATTTGTGCGTGTGCGCGTGTGTGTGTACATAATATATATATATATATATATATACGTACTTTACGTCCATTTCCCTTGTCGGTTGAGTGACGCTGATGGGCGAGGGGGATAGCGCAGACATTTTGTTTTGACGCGACAGCCGTCACTCAAACGCGTCGTCGTCAAACCGTCTCCGTCAGCGTCGTCGCGGCCGATGCGAAAACAGTTATTTTATTAAAAACTTTCCTACATACTGTCGCCGTCGTCCACCGTATGGCACTATGCAGCATATTACTGCAATATTGTTATACTGCAACTTCGTCCGTGCGCACTTTTGTACCGCAACTGCAGCAGCGTAGACTGCACGGAGAGAAAAAAAAAAAAACGGAGTGCAGTTTTTCTCCTATAAAACGGTACAGGCGGTATACGTAAGTCGTACGTATGCTTGGAAACACATTCGTTTTAAAGGTGTAACAATTTTCCACCCGAAAACTGAACTTTTACCGAACGAAATGAACGCAAACAATAATAATGGGTCATTATGTCTAATAATGATTTAATAAAATAATATGTATTGTACAATCCATATAATATAATATGGACGAAAATGTGAATGTGTATACATTTAGCCGTATTAACATATTTCGTTAATAAACGTCAAACATGTCTGTACCTATCTACCACTACAGGACGCATCAGGGATAAACGAATCGTATATTAGCGCATTCAACGTGAACAATAATATAATATATGTGAGTGGGTTAGCCGCACTCGCTAATCAGTGCTGCGGTTAAGCACCGTCCGGCGTCGTTAAAACCGGATGGGTGACCATCCGGGTTTTTAGCTGCGTTAACCATGCTACATATACACATACGTGTTCCAAACAACCCACAGTTCCCCACAATAACAATCATTCAACATCCAGTTGCCGCGGATTACCTAATAATAAAAAAAAATAGTAATAATAATAATAATAATATAGGTATGTACTGTACACATAGATATAATGTTATATAATGTCGCATGGAATTTTAAAAATATTTTATGCTCGATAGTTATATTCACCGTCGACATGGGGCGTTGAGCAGGATCATAACTACAATATATATATATATATACGTATATACAATGTGATCACGCGGTAATGGGTACCACTAAATATCTCAGCTGGATGTCTTTGAATTGAAATCGGGTTTTCGGGAGATGACAGAGAGTTTACCGAAATACACATTTGAATTTCAACTGTTTAACTCTTTCTGTGCGCGCATGCGCAATACAACTTGTATTTTTTAAACGGAAAGACCTATTTTTAACTTCAGATTTAGATTCACCTATTTTTGTAATGCAACTTTCATATAAAAACTTTTTTTTTTGTATCTTGAAAATTCACTGAACTACGGCAAGTTAAAGTTTCACTTTTAATCATTGAATTTTCAATGATTAATCTAATATAAAATGAAATATCTCTGTTCAGTAACCTCAGATTGATATGAGGTTTTTGAAATGAGGTAGAGAATACAGAGTTAAAATTTTTATACTATTTTAATATGTTTAACACTTTTGGTGTACGCGCATGCAAAATACCCACAACTTAAATTTTTTTAAATGGTAGTCATATTTTTTTTTACACATTCGGGTAGATTATTTTTTCTTGTACAAGTTTTTTTTTACTTAAAAAATTGACCAAGTTTTATTAAGTCTAAATTTGAGTTAATGCAAAATTCGTCTTGAACAACATTTTCACTTACAACCACCAGAATTAATAAAATACAAAATAAAATATATTAAATTTATTTATTTTATGAATTGTTCAACGTTTTCCTCATGATTTTCTATATATAGTTCAAATCATCTTAAAAATTCAGTCGTAGTGGCTGAGTGATTCACTCAAAGTGTCACATGCTGCCTGTACTTAGTTTTTAAGTCTTCAAGATTAGAATCATCTAAATGTTAACATCTCGAAAAAACTCAAATTTTGACTTCCTCAAACTTGGTCAATTTTGTAAATAGCAAAAAAAAATGTTTTTGTTGTGTATAACTCTCGCGTATTTTTTGCCCCATTTTTCTCATCATGTTTTCGCGTGATTTGCTTTACCGCACGAGGATTAACATTCGGTCAGACCGCACGGACTGATACGACGCAATGCGATGAGCACCGCAGGGCGCAGGAGGCAGAACACATGCAATTTATTCCGGTTTTTGTTTATATTTATTGTAGACTAGGCAGTGAAAAATGTATATCAACTATTTTTGAAACCCAAAACATGCCAATGTCATCGATATCATACGGGCATCGATTGTTTACGGCAGATATTTAAAAAAAAATATTCTCTTGTCTATACATTATTATTGTACTTATATTGAAAATGTATTTGCGGTATATAAGCCATGACGAAGACGAATATAATATCATATACATAGTGTGCTAGCCGTACCTGACGTACAGAATGGATTTTTGACGGCTTACGTGCGCATCGTAAAACCAAATATTGTGCAGTTTTAGCGGATATCTAATAATTTTGATGAGGGTCGTCAGTGCTGATTGAATACACGGGAATTTATAATAATAATATACGGACTTGTTGTAGGGACAATGCCACAATGGTACACGGAAACGAGCTCATTAAAAAACCGTTAGACGATGTCACGAACTGCGGAACGTGTTTCGGACAGGGCACACGATATCACCATTGCAAGTTGACCACCGCTGCAGTATATAGGACATAGGTAGCGATTTATATGTAGGGTCATGTATTTCGATTATAATGGGGTCGAAAATTAATATATTTTAAAATCGCGACGGTGAAAATGGTTTAACTACAATTTACTACTATACTGTAATATAGTGTATACGCTAATGCACCGTATATGGACATTCTATTTAGGCGTACATAAAAACTGTGGAACAGGGATACATGCCAAGACTGTGAAGGGTATGATTTTTAAAGTTCAAAGGGCACATAATTTATATCGCAAAACGTACCTATATTATGTTTTGATTATTTTAATCATTTTAATTAATTTTATATTCTTATAGACTATAGCTAGTATGACCCTTGGCAGATACCTTTGTTAAAGTCCAAATGTCTTTCGATCGATCGTCGATCCGCTCGTGTTATTTACCGTATAAAGTTTACACTCCTCCCCACCTAACCCGTATAAAACGAATCTTTGTAGTATACACACGTGTTTATTACATAATATGTTTTTCGTATTTCAAAAACAATAAATGTTTCGCGCATAAAAGTGCGTTTCTTCTCATCTGTCGCGTACAAACGGGCTTCGGACAACAATAAAATAATTCGCCCGCTCTAAGCGTACATAAAAAGTCTGTACAGAATCCTTGTATGCACACCAAGAACCGACCATAATATTGCTTGAGACATACGCGCATATAGAACATAACGACTTGTCGGTCGTCTACACTTTTTATTAAGCCGTTAAATATTAAAGACCTGTCGTAAGTTCGCAGATAAGATTGTTTAACAAGCAGCTTATTATTATATCGCCACCCCTCTTTCGGTCGTTTTTTAGGAAGTTTTTTATAGGTGTATAGTATGCGTGGGGGCGGGAGTGTGTTACACACATAATGTATAACTGCTCTGTACTTCTCATTTTTATTGCATATCTGTTTACCCATAGTGCGTTGCATTCTGAATGCACGCATCATATACACATATAGTCGAGTTGACTTGTGGAGTATATAATATGTACTTATATATTTTAGGCAGGATTTGGTTCGCTAAATTGTACGTTGCTAATATTGCGATTTCGGATTTGACGTAACGACAAGATGTTTCCACGAATATAAATAATTCACCAAACACCGCCACATACGGCGGTTTATTGTTCACACATGATATCTTATAGTATTATGTTATACGAGATATAGTCTTGATACTTATATAATGTATATTAATAAGAGATATTCTTATGACAACTGTTGGTTCTTTGTATATTTTACTTTTTATACTAATCTATCACGTTAAATATGTATACTTAAAGTACAATTATATTATATTGCACATACAAGTTTTGTATTAAAGTAGTATCTTCTCCAAAGGATAGTTAAAACGGCAACATGCGATCTCTAAGTTTAAAGTTATTGATATTCAACATTATATTTTAACGAGTTGTTCTATAAAGGTTTAATATAATACAAATTAAAAACTTATTACTTATACACAAGACAATTGATATAGGAATGTACACATACACGACACGTTAATTGGTAGATTTTACTGAAAAGTTTTTTGATCAAAAGTATATATATATATATATATATATATATATAATATATATATAAATAAATATAAGTACCTATACGATATATTTGTTGAAAAGGTCTTTCTAAAATATTGTCAAGACGATTCAAATTTCCAACAGAGTACTCACTTATGTACTCTTTTTGAATTTTGCATTTCGTCTGCATGTAATAAACGATAACTGGGAAACTCCTTTTTGTGTAATAATAA
The DNA here is from genome assembly GCA_025469195.1 of Chaitophorus viminalis. Classification (NCBI taxonomy): domain Eukaryota; kingdom Metazoa; phylum Arthropoda; class Insecta; order Hemiptera; family Aphididae; genus Chaitophorus; species Chaitophorus viminalis. Next base: position 134,455 of record JAIPRK010000603.1, read on the forward strand.
TAAATAAAATAATAAAATAGGTAGACATTAGACACATGTCAAAATATTAGTAAATATACTATTTTGTTATGCCGGCATGCCGAATAGATATACAATTGATATTTCGGTTTTTGACAACTCATCATTTGCGAAACGGTAAACATTTACTATTCATCATATTTTTATGTTTGAGTAGGTATGAAGTTCGTTTATACATTACGCGGAAAATATTAGTTGAACAAAATACGACCGTTGAACTGTTAAATGATATACATATTATAATCTACTATATTTTTTTCCCCGCGCGCCAATATATATACTTACATAATATTTACAATAATACTAATTCAGACATTTTATACTTACGTTGGTAATCATCTTAGAAAGGACTTGAATAATATTGTCGGTCAACGATAGTTTAACGTGAACATGAGTACTATACTAAACGAGTACCTACTATATATATATATATACATATCGTCATTATAATCGCGAGAGCTTTAACGCTCGTATAAACGGTACTTTTCGAAATCGACCTCACACTGCTATATTTGTCACAATTTTCTTCATACCGCGACAGGTAAAACGACCCTATATCGGCCACAACTCGACGGTTTTCAGCTAACGACGGGTGGGTGGTCTTAGAGAAATCCTTGCGAAAGCCATTCGCCATAAGCTGAGATTTCCATTGTTAAACACTTGAACGTATTTTGTATATTTCATATCGCGGTTACATGGTATGAGTTGGTTGATGGTTCTCGATTCGTATGTATTTGAACATAAATGTATGCGTTCTGTGTATGTATACCATCGTCGGCGTAAAAGTTATATACTTACTTGGATTTCCGTAAAAACTTCTTCGCTAATATTATTCTCAGATATTTACCAATAATTTTTTACAACGAACTTTTTGTTCGGAATTTTTTCGAAGTCTTACTTAGAAAAATAACAATGTTGAATAATATTATGTTTTATAAATATAGATGTATTTAATTTGAAAAGGTATATACTTATAGCTCGTCAATATTACTTTTTAATTCGCGCGTTATTATATATTGGTCAGGATTTGACAATACCATTACACAATTACCTTACACTTTATGCTACATTGATCCAACATTCAACCAGCATATTTTTGGCTTTTCGTTGTCTAATTGTTGTATTTATCCATTTATAATAGATTATTTACTTGTTAGTTAATCGTTTATTTTTTAAACATATGATGGTTTTTATTAAAGTATTAAAAAATATTTCCCAGACACAGAACTCGAATCAACCAATTATGTAGGCATAAGAATTACTTTTTTTTTTACATACCTTTACAATTTTATAAAACGTATTTGTACGGAATTGAAACTCAAAATCACATGAATATAAAGTGTATTATTTAATTACAGTTAGTGGCGCAAATATCGGAAGAGATATTAGTGGTGGGCTAAAGTTCCCGTCGTATTAATAATTAATATATATATATATATAATATATACGTGGAAAAAAATTTACAATTATTGAAAAAAGTTTGGACATCTATTTAGATTGGTAGAGGATGTTCGTTGATACTATAATATTTTTTATAAAAGGACAAAATCCTATGGTGTGGCCAATCCCACACCTCCCAATTCGTGACTGTACTGTTATGTCAGTATAACGTATAAGATAAGTTATAATATATAAGTTCATAGATAAATAAATAATTCATAAACGTTTAAGATAGCTAGCTGCAGTGAATCTTCGAACGTTTAAAAGTCTACATAAAGGTTTTTGTAACTTAATTTGGCATTCACTGGTGAACGGTCAAGGAGTGCGAACAAAATCGAATTTATTTATTCATGTCTGTGCGCGGAAATGCGGAATATGTTCATTATAGGTCATTACCTACATTATATACATACAGAATCCTTTTGCTCTTTATGCTCTATTAATCCCCGCAGCAGCTGCACGTTTTTGATTGATTTTTGATGTTCATTTTTTTTTTTTTTTTTGTCATTTCCTGTATAGATTATTTTCTAGTTAGTTTTAATTGTGTTTAAGCATATATTATAAGCTATAATAGCTTCTACTAGAATAGCAAAAATATTTTCCCACGAATTGTACTCGATTATAATACTTGTGGTTTTATACGATGTATATGCCTATTCATTGTATACACCTATACGCTGCTGACTGCGTAGCTCTATATAGATTTGTAAGATGTCATTTAAACCCTGTATGGTTTTTAGTCTGCACGTATAATGTGTACCTATGATAATATTTTAATGCAATTTTATTATAGTTGTATAGCTAAAATCCGTCTTATATACTATCAAAGTATCGAATAAATCCGTGCTAAAGTTGTAGGATCGTGATTTTTTTTTTAACCCACAGAAAGTTAATCGAAAGCTAACAGAGACCAATTTAGAAAAAAAACATCTAAAAATGACATCACATATAACTATAAAGCTGAGTCATATATGTCCGACTTCACCTTTTGAATGAAAATGTAATACTCTAAAATTACTTTATATGATATATTTACAATTTATACAAATGATTCTATACACGTTACACGTGGAGGTGTATGACATAATCATTAATCATAATTCAAATTACAAATATTATAACAGTTCTTCTGCAGGAGAATCCCCTCACCATTTTAAAGAATCACAAAAATTACATAATTTATACGCGAGTTCAATTTTTATTATATGTATTTAGTACAAATTGTTATCTGTAATAACCAGTGATTCATTAAGAGTAGTTTTATATTAGAAGATTTAATATTATTTAAAACCTGTCAACTAGTTAAATTATGTCTATGTGTTATAAAAACAGACAACTGTATTTAAAAGCTTTGTGCATATGAAGAGATTTTTAACTATATTTATACAACATGATAGAAAACTTGGTGAATATTGTTAACCGATCCAAATGTATATATAAATATATTTATATATTATCAATTTATTAAAAATAAATCAATCCATAAAACTACCAAATCAAAATAAAATATAACTAGCAGTGATAGTATATTATATAAAATGATAATGATTTTGATACTGATTGATGTAATTGTGTGTATATATAACAATAATAAATAATATGTAGTTAAAAAAAAATTATCTGCGAAAGAAAAATGAGATGGCATTAATATTATTTGCTGCATTTGACCTAAAATTCAACTCACTACTATGGTCTTAAGGAAATAGTTATAATAAAGGAAATAATATTCGCTTATTTATGCAGGACAATAAGGGACAACAAAAGATGTTTTCGAAAATAGTTATTATAATATTATAAGGACGCGAAATGATGACGATATAGAGAACCCGAAACCGTATATTTAACTACAGGTACCTAGTATAGAAACTCTACAATGCGGCGACGATATGGGATAATAATTATAACCATACAACGTAAACAGTCGAGTGGTGTAGGTATCATTTATAATGCGCTCTATGCATCGTTATTTGTCAATTAGATATGTAACAACGCCCAGCAGGAATGCAGGATTGCATCGGCCATGTATATATATCTAAGGTTAATATTTTTTTCACGTGTGTATCCCGCGTAGGTATACTGGAAACTTGAAAGTATGGTAATAACCGTTATAGGTACCTACGACCTACCTATCGGTCGTCCGTGTCAATTAGTAAAAATTCTCATAAACTATCTGTATACGTACTTGTATATAGTTATATGCAAATTACAATTTTAGGTAAGTCCCGTAAAACACATTTTGTCTTCGTATACGTCATGCAATTTAGCAGTTCCGCAAACCACTTAAAATCGCATTTTATAAATCGTACGGGTCCCATTGCACTGCTGTCACTGTATGACGCCTGGACGTGAATATCCGATATAGTGAAACATGTAGGACATGTATGGGATTACAATGGGTGCGCAGACATAGGTACTCTATTCGGTTGTTTGGAGATCCAACAGAAACCACAATAATATGTTTAAATACTTAATTGACGTTTTGAAAAGACATAACATGGTTTTCAGTACACAAATGGCTAATGTATTTATTACGGTACGTATTCAAATGGTAATACGAATAGTTGATTGTTATAGACAAAACATAGGTACAATATTGTAAACGATGTTATATTGTTGATATATTGTTGATATATATTGTTATGTTTATATACGATCGAAACGAGAAAAAAATTTAATCGATCTTATAATTGTATGAATACTCGTATCATTAGTTGGTTTTTTCGTCAACAATCGCAATAACGCTCGTTGGGAAAATACATCGGGCCGCGATGACTTGGCTTGAAAAAACCTTGTACAAAATAATATGTCCGGCGTGCATAATGCAGTAGTTTTCGATTGGACGGTTCTATATGGAGGACATATGGTTCAAGTACGTGAAAAATTTGGTTTGCACCGCGAGGGCAGAGGGGTTGGCATTTCCCGCAAGCGGTCATCATAATGTTATACAACGGCCTCGCGCAGATAAGCACGGAAACACGGCGGCGTTTACATAATATGGCGGTGCACTATATACTAGCTGGTATATACGGGACGGCAACGGACGAGGGGCTTAAGACCTTAATGTGTCCTGACGGCGGATGTGTGGAGGTGTTGGGGAGGAGAGGGGAGAGACTTCAGAGAGAGAGATATAATCGCGACGTACTAATTAAAGCTCGTGGGTGTATAATATGCACGCGTAATATATACGCTGGTTTTCGAGTGCCAAACGGAACCTGCAACGGCCGTCATATTATATTATATGGTATCATATTATTATAATATTATTATATTATTACATAGACACGGCGACGCATGTACACGCGCATCAGTGGCGTAGTTATGAATTGGTTCTGGGAGGGGAGGGGGGTATTTAATTAATTGGATAAACATAAAGGGGATTTAGTAAGTTTCCAACCGAAAAAAATTATACCGGTACGTAAATTCCCACACGAAAACATATTCTATGTCTATAAAGCATAAATAGAAATTTGTAGAAAAAACACTTGGTTGATCTATCGTATTGCGTTTTGCGTATGATTGTATGAATGGATGATAATATGATGGGCGAAAGATATAATTTGAGAGCCAAGATATTAGATAAGGACATGGTGGATTATATCCGTAATTATAATATATTATATTTTATATGTCGATGCATTAAACATTAAAAAAAAAGGCTCTGAGGAAGATCTATTCCCATCATCCCCCCCCCCCATAACTACACCACTGACGCGCATGTAGTGTTATATTGAGCATATTGCTTATTGCCGCAGTGTTGATTTACGCGAACATATTATCATTGCTAAAACGATCGCGGCTGAGTACACATTATAATATATATATGCATTTATGTTCTCCGACGATGGCGGTCATTATATATATATATATGTACATTATATACGTACATGCAGGCCGGAAACGGACGGAAGGCCGCCGCCGTCGCAGTTATATAGCTGATATGAGCGGAATCGCGATTGCGACGACGGGAGTGCAGCAGTCGTCGTCCGTTTGCGACCGATTTTTTCCGCGGTCTCGTCCGATAATCTTAACGCGAAGACGCGCAGTAGAATACTGGATATTAATAATAACCATATAATATTATACATACGTGTACGTTTGCAGCGCGCGGATTTCCTCCCAGCCGAACGGGTGATAACCGTCGTCGGCTGCAATACGCATATTATAATATATATCGTATCCTATAATGTACATATAGGCTCACCTAACTCGAGTAATTAGGGCGCACGTTTACCACGGTATGGACTTCCAAACACATTATGATTATAAGTACGATATTAATCATTATTATTCTGTAACATCAGACAGAAGTTTTAAATATTCACTGGAATCACAACTGCAGCGTAGTAGAATACGGCGACCGACGTGTACATATACTTAATCAATTATATAATTCATTTGATTAAAAAGATCCATTCCATTATAAATTTATGTATTATGCATAATGCTGTAATGCTGTTAACCTATTCTCTGACATTCTCATGCAAAGCTAGGTTTGATTTTATTTTGTGTATAACAATTAACAATTTGTTTAGAAAAATACGAGCTTGGATGGAGCAGCCCCTACCCCCTGTATCAGTGTGCGTAATATTGCTGCAGTTGTTTTGAATAAATACATTGTGTTCAAGAATATTGCAATAACGGAAATATTTGAATAGCTATAAGCAATAAGCAAGTGGTTTTTTTAAGGATAGTTGAATATAATCTTTATTTTGAATTATCCCATTATATGTATACGCTGTGCTTCGTGCAGTGACGTAAGCCACCCCAAACGTATACCAGAAATTTGTAAATAATCTTCTTGTGCCAATATTTAGCTCATTGGTATAATCTGCAGCATAAAATTGCACGACCGGTTCGCCAACATTTGAACGCCTGCACTGTAATCCACTCTACGACCATTTTTCATTATTTATCACTGCGATTATCATTACTTATATTTACTTCGGACCAAAGGGGAAAGGTAATAGTGTTATATAGGTAGTAGACGTTCGTCAAGTTGGCTTCACCTGCAACTTGACCATGGTCCACGGTGATCATACTTGAAACAGACGCGATGCACGGCACGAGTATGTTTTGGACAATATACGGCGCAGAATCCAAAAGCGTTTGTAAATTGCGAAAATGGTCTTGCGCAATAATACATGCTAAATAAATGCATAAAAATTCAGATATTCTTAACACGCAGAGGAGGAAGAGTACGTCTGCCCGACATGTCCCCGTAAAATCGATCTCACGGTCAACATTTTTCGTGCGCGCAGCTTGTATTATATTACATGGTACATAGGTATATAAGTAGGTACTTTTCAGCGGTTGATTGTCGTCACCATTTATATTTCACAAGTTGAACGCACCTGAACGGAAGATATATTATTATAGCCGCGCACGGGAGGCAAAGTTTCTTATTAAAAAAAAACGTCGACACGAGCCGATCACTCGTATCCGACGCAAGCGGTACGCATGGGTGCGTATTACATCGCGTATTATATCACGCCTGCGACAGCCGTCACCGCATACGGTATTATATTTAAACATCGTTAGTCGTTCGCAGCACGCCGGAGGACGGGAGAAGAACAATTTTTCATGCCGCCGCATTCGTATACAGGTATTATTGAAATCGAGAAAAAACAAACAAAAACGAAAACGTCACGCGAGTAGTCTCCATCACTCTGCTGCCGCAACACTGCAGCGAGTGGTGGATGATGGCCACGCCGTGATGGGATGAAAATAAATAAATAAATAAATAAATAAATAAATAAGAACACGAACATTTTACTTTCTTGCCGCAGCGTCTTTGCACCTGTAAAGACGAGCCACCCACACAGGATCATCAACATATTTACGCTTTATTTATTTAGGCTTGCTTATTGTTACGGGGTTTTTTTTTTTTTTTTTTCATACGATTCGAGTCACCAACGTTTTTCATTAGAACGAATATTGCGTGTACGAGGATTTTTTGTTATGCATATACATTATGAACAAATCATGGAAATATATTTTAAATTTCAAATGTTCCTAACTTCGGCTACATCTCTAGTGCAATACCTGAACCGTTGATGTTTGCTATAGTTTCACTATTATGGAATACAGAACTATGACTTCTATGCTGAAACTCGTGTCAAAATAGGCGGAAGTTTTACCATCATATACGACAAATCTCTTCATTCTGGTTCAAAACAGGATTGAGGTTTACCAATTACATATTTACAATACTTTATGTAAATACCATCAACAGCAGATTGTGATTGGCAGTGCTTCACCATTTTGTGTAACGTTTTTCCCGCTACCCATAGTATCACTAAAGTAGTAACACTAAAGTTCAAGAAACTTAACCACACAAGTAAATGAATTATAGACAGTTAACAATTTATAGAAATTTTGTATTATTTTGACAATGCCTGGTATCGGAAAAGAACCGAGCTTTTTCAAATTAAAATTGATTGAATACTATTTGAGTTTTTTATGAATAATGATCTTGCTATAATTTTGATTGTGAAGCAAGTAATGAAAAATGTTGAGTTAAAAAAGTATTGACTTTTATTGCACAAGAAAGGGTTTGCAACACAAATATCATTCAATTTATTTTTAATTTTATAGTTCAGTTATATTTTTTGATATAAAAATATACACTTTATTCTTAATATATGATAAGTGTATTGTACAATGGCGGTCATAAATATGACTTATTTTGTAAAGAAAAACTAGGTCACACAAACCTCTTTTTTTTTAAAAAAAAAATAGGGGCTTAATATAAAGGCTTAATGTTAAAAACCAATCATTTTTATTTTATACACATTCCTCCTCCCAAAAACATTAACTGTTGAACAGTGGTGCACCCAGGGGGGCTTTGGGGTTGAAGCCCCCCTAAAAAATATATTTTTCATTAAATTATTCATTACTATAGCATATTTTCACAAATATAGTACTACAATGATGATTAATTAAAAATATAATATAACATATGATAATAATAGTAAAAAAATTACCATTTATAATTTGTAGTAATTATTTACTTATGTGTAAAGAAAATAGGAAAATATTTAAGCCCCACCTCCCCCAAACAAAAATCCTGGGAGCACACCTGTTGTTGAATATAGTAGCAGTGTAAATTAACTTTGTCTATGGTAGCAAAAATCTGTCTCTGATATAATCAATATTCAGAAGTAGAATTTGAAACGGACTATGGGAAGAATAAATTTGTTATTAATTAGTTTATTTCTGTTATAAACAGTAAACACGTACCGTCAATTTAAAAATAATAACGAAATAAAATTAAAAGTTAATTATCAGCTTATAATTGTAAAATAATTATTTACATATTATAAAAATAAATTACAGACTAATTTTTAGGAATCGATGATCGATATTAAATGATACATTGAGAAAGTTTAAACTCTTTAAATAGATAACACATATCTTTCAATAAACCAAGAGTACTTAATTTACTTAATTCATAATATTAAAACAGTCATTAAAATTCATCAAAAAAATCTTGTTAATGTTATTTTTGCTTTTATAACATGAATAATGATAGATAGGTACTTAAGAATAATATCAACACAGTAAAAAGAATATGTATATAAAAAAAAAACAATATTACAAAACAATGTAAAGTTATAATATTGTTAATTAGATTATAAACTGTTATAGTTTATGTATAATAGTTAATATAAGGATAACAGTGTTGTCTATAAGAAAAAAACAAGTACTTACAATGAAAATAAAATGTGTAAAAATAATTCCTTTAATCGGTGTTATCCCGAATTTCAAAAAAAAAAACCAAATGTCCTTATTATCGTTAATACTAAAGCATAGTAAAATAATAGTAATAAAGTATGAAAAAATCAACAGCCATCTAAATGCTAGCTAGTTTAACAAGTTAAAATGAATCAATAGCAATTAATCGGTATCATAATTGTTAAGGTTGGAAACCTTCAATATTTTTAAAACCACCATTTTAAATAAGATGCGAGCAATTAACGCAGTATTAAAATGGTGGTAGTAATGAAATATAAAGGTCCTTTGGTTAATAGTATTATTAGAATTATTATTAATATTTTTTTTTTTATTCTTTTCATTTTTATCCCAAGTCTGTGTGTATGTGTGTGTATAATATAGAAAGCTTAGGCGAGCAAATATATGTATATAGTTTAAGAGTAGTTAGAGTATAATATATAGTGTTAATAAAATCAGTGTGTAAGCACACAGAATAATATACCTATGCATAAAAGAGTATAATATATAAAAAAAATAAAATAATAATAATAATAATAATAATAATAAAAACAATATTAATAAAGACCGCGATTATGATGATAATAGTAAATAATCGTACGTAATAATTTATACGTGTTTCAAAAACGGGCTCGATGCATGCGATTCAAAAATGGACATTCGATGTAAAGACATAAAAAAAAAAAAAGCCACCTATACACTCCTCCGAGTGACTTCCGACGATCACTCTTCGGTCCTGGCAGCAGTATAGTGCTGTGTGTTGGTGGTCTATACGTACGACGAGCTGCGTGCTTCCGGCGTCGTGGTCTCGGACGAGCCTTTTTGGCCGAGATCGCCCCGGAAGTGTAGACCGGGTGCGGTCTCGTCTTACTGGAGCACGTCGGTCGCGGTGGACGCCTGTTGCAGCACCTGCTGGTGTTGCGACGGTATGTCCGACGTGGCGGCCGGATACCATTGCATGGGATGGTGCGGCGGTGGCGGCGGCAACTGGTGTTGATGCTGGTGGTGACCGCCGTCGACGGCTTGATCGTACGACGGCGGGTGGCACGCGGCGACGTTATTGTTGTACATGATGATGTCGGTCGGGCTGTACGACGACGACGTCGAGTAGTGATGCAACGTGGTGGACGGGCCCTGGCGCAGGTGCTCGGCGAGCTGATGTTGGACGACGGTGACGGGCGGCGACGGAGTGGAATACGAGCTGGTCGGGCTGTACATCATCATCTTGGGCACCACTGGCGGCGGCGGTGGCGAGTTGTCCGCATACCCATACCCGTCGCAGCCGACAATGGTCGTCGCCGGCATTGCACCCGAGGCCGCTTGCGCCACCACTGGAACTATGCCGACGTTTCCTCCGCCGCTGGTCGATTCCACTTGGCCTACGCAAAAACGTTATGATATAGATTAGTATTTTGTATACAGGGAGTGGGACGATTAATGAAAAGAGTGAAGCAAAAAGAAGGACAAACTTCAGCGTGTCCAAAATAGATCTAAAAAAATACCGTGCAGGTTAACGTCGTTTTTTGGTACATTTTTTTTTTTAACAAACTCTTGTTGTCGACTGATAACAACATTAAAACAACGAAAAACGAAATTAATGTTTGGATTTTAGACAATAACCATCGTTATCGATTTTTTTTTCACTCTAAAATTATACTACCTATACTTTCTGTGAAACATTGTGGTAACCTAAACGCATGTGGAGGTCGCCATCATATATATGATATATATATATATATATATATATATATATATATATATATATGTGTGTGTATAATGCATTTTATTAAAACTGTTACTCATATCCGAGTGAAAAAAAAAAAAAATGGAAAATGGAAAATAAATGTACATTTCACGTTATATAATAACATTATATTGAATTTTATATGATTGGTCCAATTCACTTATACATTATGTTTATGTACAAGTATAGATAGACTATACTCATTATCAATTGTTCCAGAATCTTCTGTCTCACTCAGCAAATATCAATCATTAATTTATGGAAATTCTTGTTGAGTAGCATCGAAAAATCTATAATTATCTTATGACAATATGACATATCCTATCCATTGTGAGTTATCATGAATACAATACACAACAACCGACATTTTACACGACGAAACGATAGGTAAATGAAAAAACAACCTTAGATTTATAGAATTTAATATGTTTAAAAAAAAATCTATAATTTATAATGTTAATAAAAGTCTAAACGTATAATAAATAAAAAAATCTTTTGTTTACGGGTTATTAGGGATAAACTCTAATAAAACTTTTGAGTTTTTATTACAAGTTGCAAAATACTATGTATGTAATAGTTAAAGAATTTAAATAAGTTATAATTTAACTTGTGTATAACTTATTTATCCTACCACAATCTTAGCTTTAAGGGATGAATTAATTTTAGGAATATTTTCATAAAAATGTTGATGTAATGAATCAAGATGTTTAGACTTCACGTATCAACGGCGGCCGCGTATACAATGCCTATATATACCACTGCAGCTTTAGAATGACGTTGGTCTACCTATAATTGAAGACACTATAGGATAGTATGACCAAAATTATTGTGAATGCATTACCACTATAAAATACGCACTAAATACTAACGAAATATGTTATTAAAAATTAATTTTTTCAAATAACAAGTTAAAACTTATGAATTTTAATTTTGAAGAAATGTTGACTTATTTAACTGGTTTGTCAACCATTGCGGACCAAGTCCAGCTACGCCTATGTCTTCAGGGCATCGTTATGACTTATTTTGTTATATACGTATCTAAGTTTTTCTGTATTATTTCATTATTCGTATTACTCATCAAATTGAGTGACTCAAAGTGGGATTATCAAATTGAATAGATTATACTATTGTTCGATTCGTAATCAGTTATCAGTAACATGAAAATACCGAATTATTCATAGTTCACAAATATTAAGATTTTAATGAAAAATACAACAATAATAATTATTGGCTGATAATGCATGTAATAATTAATTATTAGTTTGTTATATTATATATTTAGATCGATTATTTAGAAATCAAAATATTAAAAAAGTCACCTAAAAAAATGTATAGAATTAAGCTTTGAATTACGTATTATTGACTGTAAAACGTAAACATCGAACTATAATAAAAGTGTAATTACAATAGAATGGGCAACTGATAGTAGCAGTAGGCACCTCTAATGCAGCGAAGGTGGAAGATATACAATTATAATAAAATAAACTTTATTAATATACAGTAAATATTAAATATTTATTTATTTATTTATATAAATATTTAATATGTACATTTATACGCGATAATGGGTTGAGTTGGTATGATGTTAAGTACATATGTCTCTATTTAAACGACGAACCTTAGTACAATTATGGTTTTATGACTATTTAGCAGATATTGTTGTTAAAACATGAATAAATGGATAATATTTGTACTATATTATAATAGTTTCCAAGTATTAAATCTTATCGTAAACACTCAATAACAATAATATGTGTATTGATAATGCATTATTTTAAAACACCGTAACAAAATTGAATCATGATAACTAAATAGTAAGGAACCTCGAAAGAAATTATAAACGCCCTGATAAGCCGGTCGGAAACTTGCATCTTTCCTAAAATCCAATTCAGTCCTAGATAAACACAACTCGTTTCGATTTAAACGAGATCTCCACTACGGTATGAGAATAATATCTCTACCGTGTAGCTTCCTTGGACAAATCGATCAAGATGTATACCTATTGGCTATTACATTATATTCAAAAGTTGACGTGACGAGATGTTTATTACATTAAATGTAGGTATATTGCTAGAATATTGTGGCACGTGTAGTAGATACGGACGGGCGATAACGTCCATCATTCTCGGAACTAGATAGTATTCTCGCCCTCCACATCGTTATTACTTATTACATTTTACATGTGTAGACTTCAAATATCATTGAAAAACGATAAGTAAGAAATCGAATAACGCCGGAATAACAAACAGGAAAATGGAATAATAATATGATGGTAACAATAATAATTAATGTACAACGATAATAATAATACTATCGTAGAACGATTTACAATGGATAACGGACCGTTAAAAAATGCGTGTTTCACGCGAGCTCACCTGAATCCCTTTTCGATTTCTTCTCTTTCATGCGCCTATTCTGGAACCATATTTTAATCTGTCTCTCCGTCAGCCTCAGCGAGCGGGCGAGTTCTATGCGCCTCGCTCTGTTCAAGTACTGGTTGGCCGTGAACGACTCCTCCAAGTGCAACAGCTGTTCGCTGGAGTATGCGGTTCGCTGACGTTTTTGTTTTTCCCGTCTGCGCACGACCACCGCGACTTGCTGCGCCGCGTTGTTCTGGTGCTGCTGCTGCTGCTGCTGCTGCTGCTGGTGCTGCTGCTGCTGCTGGTGCTGCTGCTGCTGCTGCTGGTGCTGTTGCTGCTGGTGCTGCTGTTGCAGGATAGTCAACGTCGTCGGCGTAGGATTTCTAATATCTATAATATGTCAACGAGAAACGGCGTATGATTATAACGTGTACGATAATAATAATAATAATACATTTATTTGATATCAAATCGTTGTCAACGAGTAAATTACACGTTCAAAACGCGTGCAAAAGACAAAATAACGCACATTTACATAATTATATGAACACATTATGCCTAATAAAAATCGTCTTATTTCACACGGGGAATTTGCAAATGTTTCAAAAAGGTATCACGTTCGGAGCCGGTTGATAGGCCGTTAAGTTCCTATCGAAAAAATGGATATTTGAGTCCAAAGCTCCCTCCCCACAACAAGTAAAATATTTTGAGCAATATTGAATATTAAACACGGGAGTAAATTTAGATTTAGAAATAATTTACCTAATACCCTAAGCCTTTTCCAGAATCTCACTGGACGTTCGCCTTAAGTCCGTAGCCAAGTCATAGCATATTATAAAACTGATAAATGCCAAATGGCACGAAATCGATTTAATTACATACAACTAATATAACTATTATAATTGTTAAATATTAGAATAACTAGCATTAGTGTACTTCGTCTCTTATTTTTGACATGCGAAAACCGTTTGAAATTAACGAAATGAGTAAAAATAGTTTACACATAGAGACACTGCACTAAGTCTACTCAAAAACACAATAAATGTTCGAAGTCCGTATTCGTTGTATCATATTAATGGCATAATAATAATATTAAACCTCAATCAATACCACGGCACTCGAAATAAAATTTACCAAGAACAACGTCTATACTCTGTAGAGAATCGATCCAATTTTGAATATCGAAGATTTTCAGACGGAAACGACGACGCGAAAATACGATTGGCAATACTCGTTGTTATTTTATTATTAATAAATCGTATCTAATATCTATTCCACAGAACGACGACGTCCAAGATTTTATAAATACATATTTGTACAATGGAAATAATATTATATAGGCAGGTTAAGGTTTGTATTTGGGTATTTTAGTCCCACGCAGAAATTCAATTCACGCGGGTAAAATATGATTGTGTCGCGGCGGTCGTTGACTCGAGTGTTGTACGGGAGAATATATTTTTAGGTCGAAAATTGTTAATCAACGCAACGCGAAACCACATAAAGTACGGTATAGCGATTTCCTACGAACACCATTCAAAATTCAATGAATTACAAACAAGTTATAATAATATAACAATATTCATTTCTAGTCAACACACACCATCGGTTGAACACCGAACAAACAATATTGGAAAAAATTACAACGTTACACGTACAATTAAAATAGGAAATTATACTTGTTTTTGACAAATTAAACGGGAATAGTAGTTAATGATAAATAATAATGTACGGTTTGTCTTTCAATTATTATTGTTCAAGTGGGCGTTACCACGTCAATGAGAAATAAACGATTTCGCGTAATGGCATGGAATACGCAGCAACAGCATTATGGGTAACGAAAAAAACAAAGTTCAACAATAATAATAATAATATGAAAAACATTATAATTAACTAAATCAATACCGTTTACGAGTAGAGAATTAAAAAATTTTAATTAACAAAGCGGTTCATCTATAAATTATGTATATAATATATATACATACTTATTTTGTATCAGAGAGTTATACTTTCCAACAATTTCATACGAGTACTTATGCATTGACGAATTGATTTCACTCGACACACATTACATAAACATGCATTTGGACCCAAAATGGACGTCCTACTCGTAATGCATTTCGACCACACATTCGTCGCAGTATAACATGGATAATGTGCGCATAATAAAGTTTCGAGAGGCACACGGACACCGTCATCGGGAAAACGTGAAACACGCTCTCGTATGGCTGTATTTTTATAACCAAATAATATTATGACCGTACAAAATAGTATGAGCGAAACACAAAGGTACAAAGTCTAAATAGCTGATATAATACCGGCGGCCATACGATATTATTGTAATAATGTGACAAGCTTATTTTTCTACTCGACTCGAGCGCGTTTGTATTCATAACGCGTGGTCGTCGATTGAACGAGAGAGAAAAGTCGCGATGAACAGACAAACCGATTGATGACGTTCTCGGTAAGAAAATTGGCCGCCAAGTCATGAAACACATTGAAATTCGAACATATTTGAGCGTAAGTTGGTTACGTGCAGCGGTGGATCGCGATTTGAAACGAAAACCCGTGGACGCCGGCGGCGAAAATACGATTGCCAATAACAATAATAATAATAATAATAATAATAATAACAATAATTATAATTATAATAATAATAATAATAATAATAATAATAATAATGATAATACAACCACCCCACCCGTCGAACAAACTGGAATTCTCGGCGCAATAATTAACAATATCCGAATATTTAAATATCAAAAAATATGCAAAATAATAACAATAACAACATTAATAACTATAGGAACATTTCGATGGTTGGGTATGACCATACGACGACGGGTGATGGGTTTCGGGTATACAGGACGTGTACTAACCGGTGTAGGACGGCAGGAGTCCGCTGAATCCGTGTTGCCCGTAGTACGTATCGAACGAGTTGCAGTACCCGTAATTGTTGTCGTATCCGTTGACGGCGACCGTGGACAGTTGAGCACCGGAGGTGGCGTGCATCATGACGTTTGTGTCCACGTCGTCCACGTCGTCACCGCGATCGGCGTTCGGCTGCGATGGGTGTTGTTGCTGGTGGAGCAGTTGGAGCTGTTGATAGTTCGCGACTACGGGTGGCAGGTCTGGCGGCGTATTGCTGGTGTTGTTGCTGCCGGACACTATCACGGTCGTCGGAATGCCGCTGCCGGTCGTGGAGGTGGTGGTAGGTTCGGGATCTGAGAAAAGAAACGGAAAACGGATATTATCATTATTATTATTATTACTATCGAGCGTTGCGTTTAAATTTAGATGACGATATGGCCGACGAGGCGGAGACAACCGGTCTTTCGGTTAAATAATAATATCACATACATTTATATTTAATACGTACTATTGTGGTAGACCCGTATCGCCGTATCGCCGCGATAATCGCAGTTGTAACGATCGTGTCAACAATAACAACAATAAATCGAAACCATTGCGACTGTTTTGCCAACACTCTTTTACCACACGTTTTTCCTCTCCAAAACCACACGATGGGGGGGAGGTACCGAAATGTATTCGATTCATAATAATAATAATAATAATAATAACACCTAATAATAATAACATAATAATATTATAGAGAAAATTTCGAAAAATAGCAGAAAAAAACAACAATTAATCGCGCAATGAATGTTGATTGCCGAAAACGCGCATTAGTTCGAGGTGATACGTACATCCAGAAAGTAACACGCAATTATTATCCTACAGGCTATAGGGCGCACATATAATCGATTCTGGACGTACGCCTATGATATCCGAGCAGAGCACTGGGGCAAAAAAATATTAAACAGGTATACAAGTAGGCAATGTTGTTACTTTTATCAAAACGAATTGTGCACGATGCTAAAACAATGAGTAAAAATGTAATTTTAATGTACTCTATTCTAATATTATGGTACCGAAGTGTTTCGTATTCGGTACAACGGAAGAGAATATTTATTTATTTTTCGTGGGGTACAAAAAAAAAAAAAGTAAAGTTAAAACCCCGTAGCGACAAAAATATTTGCTCACCGGCATGTCGACCTCTGTCCAAATCCAATAGCTTGCTCAAATTGTGTATGTCCATAGTAATAAAATTCTGCAATCCGACGTGATCAATAAATTGTAATCGGCCGTTGCTCTTGATGTACGTGAGTGCTGAAGTGTATGTGCGCTTACGAGGTGTGTAGCAGAAGCAATGATCATTTGTCGGTCGTGTCTCCTAAACTGATGATGTCCTTTAGTTCATGCGCGCGCTTAGGATAAAATAATAATAACATCGTGGTAGAAGGGGGCGCTCAGGTACACGCTGTAAAGACCTCTCTCGTTAATTGTTTTTACCAATACGGCTCCAGGCCACCTGTTTGTACGTATTTATCGTGTGTGTGTGTGTGTGTGTGTGTGTGTGCGTGTGCGTGCGTGCGTTTGTGTGCGCGAATATTAATTTGTGAGTGTATATATATATATTATGTGTGTGTGCGTGCGTACCTATATCATAGTGTTACATTCGAAACTCACCTTGCAAGAGAGGGGGTAGTGGAAATGGGATTTTCAAAATCGTTTATTTACATTTTACAAGATATTTGAACACTATGAACCAATATAAACTGGGATTTAGAATTATAGTATATATATTATCTAAACTGGCATTTAGAGTATAATTTTGTTTCGTCGTAAAAATCGTTATGACATTTAATAATATTATAATAATATCATTATAAAATGGTACTTCCACAAAAAGTGGTCAAAGAAGACGAATTTACCTCTTGTTATATACCACCGCCGGTACAAATAAGTTAAAATAATATAGGGGTGTTTCATAATATGAGGAGGTTGGACGCTATTGTTTCCATTATTAAGTTTTAAATCGCAAAGGAATCATTATTTGTAAATTGTTATGATGCAGGCAATACTTTATCATTTTTTAAATTCTTCTAATTTTAATTTCATACTGTTAACCATAATTTTAAAAATACATACCTGTTTATTATTGTTAATTTTAAATTGTACGCACGCTGTACCCATCGAGGGTTTTGTATTATAAAATAAAATAATTGTGCAATTTATAATAATATTTAGGGCCGTTCTTACAATGTTCGGTTAGTGCCTGATAACGCTAACCGGAAGAATTTATCATGTGTTAACCGACAGAATTCTACCGGTTAGTCTGCGGAACACTTGGTACGGAAAGTGTACTTTTTTCAACTCTGTGTCTTCTTGCGGTGCGCATTGCCTAATGTACTCGAACGGATGTGACAATGGTCGCGTACCACCGTTAAAGTTTATATTTTTCATTTTTTTCACATACGTTTTTCACCTACCACGTTCACAGCACACTCGCGCTCTTACAACTGTTACAAGTCGATCGAAAAGGTTGCGTTTACTGGAAATGTATACACCGAATGCGTGGGTACCTACGTATTATACGTATATCATCACACCGTGCAGCGATTGTAATCCGTCGCCGCCGTGGCGAAGTGACTATAGACAAGACTATATACTATATACACGACGATATTATTATTGTTAATTTGTCATTATTTGACACGCGACTACACAGCGTTTGTTATCGGGCAACGACGCGCTGAGCTCTTTTATGTCATATTATTATAATGTTCCGTAAAGTATATTTTGTTCTCGTCCATTTGTTTTTGTCGGCTTATAATGTTATACACGCGTCGATGTTTCGTTAAAAACATATTCTTCGAAAATCGTATCGAACTATTCGATACTATTCAAGACCCGTCTGGGTCGAGTGTGCGTAACACGCGGTAGCGTGTAAATGGTAATCTGACATCATTAATGCATCGACCTTGCCGTGATACTGGACTATTATATATATAATATACTATTATATATATATATATATATATATATAGGTATTATGGTAAATATTAAGTATTGTCGATGAGTCAAGTGCGCCAGAAGCGACTCAATAGTGCTGCAGCGACTGCACGCGGACTGGGCTGTGAGGAGATAACACAATACGGTCGGGAGACGAGAGAGAGAAGTAACGTACAAGAATATTATAATATCGAAAATACTGATAATACCGATACAGCTAATGTCACCCTAGCTGACAGTGTATCCTTAGCCTAAGCCAAGGACGATGCTGATATATAGAATTGTAAATATATTTTTTCTCCGCACGGCATTAGCATATAAAATATATAATATAATATATTTAATAATATATAATATTATATGTGTATAGTAAATATTATAATATTATGAGTAAAGGCCGGATTTATATTATCTTAAAATACCTAAAATATGATGCCAATATTCTCTGAAAAACATTCAAATATTCTCATTAAATAATCTCTAATTTTTTTTTAAAAATATGCTAAAATAATCAATAAACATCAATATATGTTTTAACATGCATTTTTTAATTCTTATTTTTACAACACTAACGGCACGATAATTTATGGTAAAGTGCTATTATGAGCTGCGTGTTTTTTTTTATCACAATGATAAAGAAAACAATTTTAAATGTTCAAAAACAATTTTTCCGGGTATCGTAATATTAAAATCAATAATACCAAAATTAATATTTTTTTTTCACAATTTATAAAATATTCTAAAATATACTAATCGGGTTAAATGTTCTCTAACTCATGAAATATTCTCAAACATGCAAAAAAGACTTTTTGTCTACGAATTCAGAATTTAATTTTTTTTACTCATATAAGATTGCATAGACCACGTAAAAACATATAAATCCGGTCTATAATATTATGAGTCTAATGTACATAATATATAATAATTATAATAATATTAATACTACGGTATCGCTACAGCTACTTCCAATTCCCGTATATACAATGTACATGTTTATCTATGTGCAGTGCACTTTCGAGTGTATACGACCGATTATTGTTATACGACTAATTATATTTGTTTCCCTCGTTTTCAATTTGATTTCATGCACACGTCAAGACGAAAACATCGCGTAGATTAACTAATATACAGAGCGTTCCAAAATGATTCATCTGATTTTAGTAGACTATAAATAATGTTTCTGTAATTTGAGGTAAACGATGCACTAACCATCTGAAAGGTGAGGTTATCGAGTTTTTATCGATTGCCGATAAGTCGCGATAATTTGCAGTTTATTAGTCATGTAGCATAAATTTCTAAACGATCAGTTACCACAGCAATGGATCGGTCGCTATAGTGCCTAATGACGCTAATGTTCGCCGGATCTTATACTCTGTGATTTTTTTCTCTTAAGTTACATAAAAAGCATTGTTTATGTACCTCCCCTTCCAAAAGATCTTGACGAATTGAAAAATCGCATTACAGACACCATCAACTTGGTTACAGTCGCCATGCTTCAATAGGTTTATGAGGAATTTGCTTTTCGCTTATATGAGTGTCGTGCAAGTAAGGGGGTCACATTGAACATTTATAAGCATTGTACCTAAAACTTAAAATAATCCATTAAAATTTATTCTATCATGATTAATCAAATTTTACAATAAATATGATTTTTTGAAATCGGATGAATCATTTTGAAACACTCTGTATATTTATCCGACTGGATTGCACATAATAATAAAACGTAGGTACATAAGTACATTGCACGTAGGTATATATTTTTTTATTTTTAAAACATCATTTGGGCTATTTTTTGGGAAGTACTCGGCAGCTGTGGCCATTATCTATGTATTTTTTTTTAACTATAGGGAGTTAAACACGTGAATATGTGTGTAGATGGGCATGGCCGTTTTCGACCAAAAACGTACCCTCCCCTTTTCGGCCGATTCACTTTTCGACCAAAATCGTACCATTCCCTTTTCGGCCGATTCACTTTTCGACCAAAACAAAAAGTTTAATGTATGCAATATGAATGTTATATAAATCAAAAATTATTAAAACCTATATAATATAATATTTTGTCATTTATCAAATAGTGGTCGTGGTCGTAGTCTGTAGAGTTTGATTATAATATGATGGAAACTACCATATTATATAGGTAATAACATTAGCTAACTGTGAATCCTTCCATGTAAATTTCAATCGAAGTTTTTATAAAGAATCACCATCCATCTTTAATTTGGTTGCGGTTTTAATTGATGAGGTGCAAACAGAAATTTATATAAAACATAGAAGTGTTCACTTGCCAAGTGTTACTCAAGATCGATCAATTCGAGAGAGAAAATCGAAAAATGAAAAATATATCATGGATTATCAAAACGGACAACTTGACAGGTACAGTATATAACGTATTAAAATAGCTATGCTCTATTATTACTTAATAGTAAATATTTTATTACTTTTATATTTCTAGGTATGATTTTGTTAAGTTGGTTTCAAATAATTACTTGAAAAAGTAGTGATCCAGCAACCTAATCTAAACAGTGCTAACAAAAATCAGTAAGTAAATAAAACGAGTATCTATAATGACAGGAATTGTAAAATAATATACTTTTTGTTATTTTATTGACAACATTTATATATTTTTATAATTATTAGTTGGTATTCATTTATATATTTTATACACTTGTATATTTTTTAATATTCTATAATATTTATAACATAAAAACCTATATTTAATTATTATCATTATTTATTTGTAACCCTACTACTATATTTAATATCTATTAACAAAAATTATATACTTTTATAAATATTATTAGGTACTTTAGTATTTATTTATATATCACATTTTAGTGTATTTTATAATTTTTTATAATTTGTATAACATAAAGACTTATAATTATTATTTAATAATTTTCGATAGGTGTATTAAACTTTTTGTTTTGGTCAAAAAGTGAATCGGCCGAAAATGGAATGCTACGATTTTGGTCGAAAAGTGAATCGGCAGAAAAGGGAAGGGTACGTTTTTGGTCGAAAAGTGTCTCGCCCGTGTAGATATGGAGTTTTTTGGTCACCCATCAGACTGCTAGTAACGCCGGGCGGTGATTGACCACAGCCCTAGGAGTGACTGCGGCAAACCGTTCTGTCACACGATGCCACTACCATTGTACGTCTACGCGATTGCAAATAGTCTGTTTTGACTATATCGCAATGATTTCATGGTTGAAATACAACAGTTACATACAGTTTAATTCGCAATACTGTTGATTATATAAATGCTAGTATGTGGTGATTTCAATCGTTAAGTGTTGGTGAAAGAACACGGCACCATACTGTTAACACAATGTTTAATTGACAAATCGTTAAATGGAAATTTTTGGTCGATATGTCACGCTTAGAAGTCGTTTTTTTTTTTTTTGTATATTTAATTCTAATTTATATAATTTATTGACTACTTGATAGTAAATTGTTTATTGTGTACAGTTGTATATGTTACACAATTAGCTTATCGGTCTGTGAGTTCAGATAGAATAATAATTTCAAAAATATAATATTATACACGAGCCATGTTGATTTATGTATTATGCAGTATTATTTTTAAGATTTTTTTATCGATTACGATTAACTTTGGACTTTATACATTTTTGAAAACAAAATTATACTGCAGGTAGTACGTTCAAAGTTTAATCAATAGCGAGTACAATATGTTTTTTTATTTGTAACATTATAAATATCAAAATGTGTTGATGTATAGAAATATTAGAAATAATTGCATTAACAGAAACCATATTGACGAACTGATGTTGTTTGGATCTAATAAAAATTTACGATACAATTATTGAAGTAAATAATTTGTTTACATTCATTGTTAAGAGAGCCCCCACACTAGCATGTTTTGTCTCAGTCTTACAAACGTACAACATACCAAATCTTCATTCAGTAGAATTAATTTTGTGTGGTTAACTTTAACATTAGAGTAGGTAATTTGACATGTTATCGAACTTAAGGGGAAGTATACATAATCCGTGTCTTCTCTAAAGGTTTTTGGCGAAGTTTTTATTTTTATGTGAGTATATGAGATTTGGGTTTTTTTTAAAAAAAAAATGTAATATTTTACAGTTTTGAAAATTAAAATTTCGTAAAAAAACTTTCGAGAAGATACGGAAATATACCTTTCTTTAAGTAATTAATTCTACTGAACGCAAATTTACTGTATGTTGTACACGCTTGTAAGACGGAGACAACACATGCGGGTGTGACGGCCTCTTACCAAAAAATAATCTCAAATCAATTATATATCAAACGTGTAATATTAATGAGCTATATTTCGTTGGGGATTCGAATCGCGTCTTGCAGATACCACGCGACACACGTTTTTTTCCATCTTAATTTTATTTATTGGAACTTAGTTAAACTTAACCCTCGTTACCCTTCCTGCACGAGGTCCTAATAACGCAGTGTTTATATGAGTTAATAAATGATGTACTTAATATATACCCGATACGCGAATAATACCTAAAATATATGTACATATTAATCGATGAACAGTCGGTACGTTTATATAGTTGTTACGTTACATTGCCGATTACACCTGTTTTACGAAAACGATACTGTAATAAGCCGGTTGAGCTCTGAGTATAAATGCACTACAGTAACGTACAGTGCGTACGATAGTAGTAACTATACGACGACGATACGAACAATAAAAGGCTTTGCGCTAAATTTCGTCATCGTCGATAATACGCCGATGGATATTTGGGCGAGATCTTTTTCTTTCAATAATGATATAATGTTTTTCATTCACTGTCCATTTTTTTTTTCCAAATATTTTTTCAGTGATCATAACATCTCTCCGGACTAACATTTCGGGCACAAAACCGTGAATTATACGAGTAGGTATTGACAGTATATTGTATAATGAGTTCAACCTGATTTTTTTTCTGACCGATTTAGCACAGTACCGCGAGAAGTTGATAAAAGAAGTACCTACAACAAAGTTATTAAAAAACCATAGTAACCGGAAAAAATATATCTATGATTGTGGTTAAATGATTTTCTGTGAAGCGGAAAAAATATATACTTGTTCAGTGATTTGTACAATTATAATAAAAGCCAATAGTGTTGTATAATGTTGATCGGCAAATCAACATTTTTTTTTCAACTACGTAACTTATATAGGTATCAAAAATCCTATTTGGTTTTTTTTTTGAGGGGGGGGGGTTGTAGTGGTGCTATCGAAGGATATAAATGATAAACCTTCTACGAACTACATGCAGACCGTTTTGTAAAACATCGAGTAAAAATATGTCCAATATAGTTTTTGTGTGTAAAATATACCAACAACATACAACAAATATAATATGTTACCTATGTATAGTTATATGCGTAGGACAGAGGACTTGTAGCACTTAAGTATCACTAAATATGCACTTAAATATACAAAATAAGTATTTAAAAATTGATATTTTCGAATAAAAAATAAAAATTTTTTGTGAATGCCTATAATTTCAATGAATACATTTTATTTAAATTATATATATATACGTATACGGACATACGGACGGCGATATTCACTGCGGTTTATTTCTCTCGGACGTGGTTATATTCGGATATGGTTGCAAATTTTCATAAATTAAACACCCGGACGCGTTGCACACAATACGTGCGGGCGGAAAAATATTCGACCAAGAAAATCCCTCGGACCGACGCATAGCACAATAGGAAAAACGGGACCGAATGAACGTGTAGGATATAAGGATTTGGCCTATGGAATCGCCGCCGCCGCACAATAGCTTTCTATTGATGATGTTCCCAGCGTGTGCGTAGTGCGTACGTATATATTATAGCTCACTGCCACAGCCTTTGGCCAACAATGACTGCCACACATAACAATGACGTCGTCGTCAACTATACACACACACACACACACAGTTTACTATAAATATATACGTACATAGTACGCACATACGTGCACTGGTAAAGGCTCGCTATGTGCTAACACAAGAGTCGTTTCCCCGTTTCCGCCTATGCGCCGTTTCGAGAACGACACGACGGATACTCGATGTGTATGGTTTCGAAATCTCTCTCTCTCGAGCCGACGAAATGCCGTTCGCGAGATGTACAATATAATATCCTCCTTTTCCTTCCCGTTTTCCGTTTACAATAAACACACACACACACACACACACATATATATATATATATATAGTATAATATAATATACGACCTTTAGTAACGCATGTCATTGACGAGTGCACGCCATCGACGAGTCCATAATCCGTATTGCGAATCTTATCGCACGTTCTACTATTCATATTATGTATTATATTATATTATTGTTGTGTGACGATATCGTATGTTGATATATTATGGAATGCGATAAAGCTGATGGAAAATAAAAGGAAATCAATTAGGTATATTATGATATAATAAACGAGCGTATTGTATACTTCCTAAATTATAATATACATGTATAGTGGTCGATGAATCATGACGATATCGCGGTACAACTTACTATGTAGTATATACAAAATATAATTAGAACATGGTTCAGAGTCCTGTAGGACAATATGATAAAATATAATAATGCAGTTTAGACGTTATAAATTATTATTTAATATATAATAAACACTAGCTGTTAGCCGTTTGAATCAATATTTGGTTTTGTTATCTCAATACAATATAAATAAACGTCGTGAAGTCGGTAAGAGTGGGCTTGGGGCCTATAGGTTGGCCGGTATGGTTTCTTTTTTTTCAATTTTAGCCCTGGGTGAACTATTACCAGATGCCTATGTATAATACACATTTATGTGTATAATGTGTATACAAATACCGACACGACAAGCCGCGATCGCAGGCCACCAGCTGTAGGCTATATTGCGACAGAGAGTGCCTGTTTAGGTCCTCTTGTTAGACTCATGGTCGAAAAAAACAAAATAATATATTAATTATGTTAGTACCAGGTTTTATGAATTTTCCTTCAGTTTTGATTTTTATATATTTTTAAAATTATAGTTGGTAATAAACTCATAATTCATAAATTAATATAGTTTTAGGGCAGTATCAAAGCACAGGCAAGACAGCTTTTGCCAGGGGCGCAATTTCTTCAACTTTCCTCGGGAAAAAATTATTTCAATTACAATTATTGTATATTTATTTTTAGTTTTTGCACAAGTTATATATATTTTTATTTAGTAAAGTATTTTAGTTACATAATATAAAATACATAAATATGTCCTTACTTGGTTGTTTTATTTATTATCTATTTAATTATTTTGGTTTTTTTTATTTTAGTTATTAAGAAGATCGCGGCACAATTCTCTAACATATTAAAAACAAAATAAATTACCTCCTCGGTAACCTAAATTTGAAAACATTTATCAGACCCAAACTATTTCGACCTTTAGAAATGGGATTTTCAAAAAATCCTTTCTTTTATAGTACGTTTATACATATATATGTATAGCCACGTATACACATACATACATTCCCTGAAAATTTCAAGTGAATCTGTACGGTAGTTTTGGATGTTTGCTGAATTACCCGGCTTTCTAACAGTTTTGGTAGGGGCCAAAATTTTTAAAATCCTTTCTTATTGCACATGTAGAATATTAAAGGAACTTCTACGTCAAATGTCAGGTTCATATGCGTAGGCGTTGTCGGGTTTGAGATGTAGTGATGGCTGCACGCAGCGTATGACTGGTACTTGAATTTTATACACTATTTACATTTTACTATAATAAGCATATGCTGTAGAATAAAAATGTATATTATTTTGTACTAACTAATTACATATAAAACTATAAAAGTAGAGAAATTATAAGGTATAAAATACGTTGTGACTACGTAAAACTTAATTATTTATGTATTTTTTTTCAATTCCCAAAATAAGAATTGTATTTTACTCACTGAGTATAATTTATATTTTTAACGGATTTAACGTATTCACCGTGATCTTAATGCAAATATTTTTTAGTAATTGTAAAAGAATGTAATTAAAAGTGTATTTTGAATTTCATATAGGTCAGTATTTTGCATATTATATCGGAATACACCTTTAATAACTGTTTAAACCTAATTGTTTTATATTCAACATTTTACCATAGAGTTGCAACTATATATATTATTAATTATTATACATTTCATACTAATTGTAAAATTATAGCCAAGCACTAAGAGATCAAACATTAAAAACATTAAAAAACTCAATTGACATTATTTGTATGACACGTTGGAGCAGAGGTTCTCAACCAGGGTGCCGCGAAATTTATTTGGGGTACCGCGAAATTATTTGAAATATATTTTTATAAGAATTAACGATTTCATGAAAAATCTGTGAATAATAAAACAGACTATAATATAAAACCTATCATGTTTCATATATTTTGTAGAAATATTATATTCAGTCTATTTTAATGTTCATACCTGTTTGTTTGCTATTGCTTTGATGTGAAATACTTGTAACTTCATCTTATCTTCATTTTTATATATCATGGTTCGACAATAGTAAGACAAAATAGTAGACAAAATTAGTAAAAAAGCTCTAAAAATATTATTGCAGTTTTTGACATCATATTTATGTGAACAAGGATTTTCCACTCTTATAAACATAAAATCAAATAAACGAATGAAAATAGAGTTCATTGAAGTAGAAATGAGAGTATGTCTTTCAATTATTCGACCACAAATAAAAGATTTGTGTAAAGAAAAACAAGCCCAAGTGTCACATTAGTTCCATAAGTTCCTTAATTTTAAATTGATATTGTAAACCAAATAATAAATAAATAAATAATAATTAAAAATAAAAATATATACAATGTAATATGTGCATGTATAATATACATTGTATATAGTATTATAGCTATATACATCTTACTACTATTGTTTCTTTTGTTTATACTTATGCACTGATTAATAAAACCGAAGCGGTCTATAGACTTAGTATAGAGTATAGGGCCTAGGATGCCTCCGGATCTTAGAAAATGAATAAGGGTGCCGTGAGTCAAAAATGGTTGGGAACCTCTGCGTTAGAGAGTCAATATCTGTATAATACATTACGTCTGTGACAATACACAATACATATGTTAATATACCTTTAAAATACATAGCTTTGTATAATAGGTATAACAAAATATTTTTTTCACCCACTTTCCCACATCTAATATATAATAAATAATAATACATAAAACTACTAAAATTAAAAAAATATTTTTATTGAAATAAATAACAACATTCATGTTCTGCAGCCTGTGCATACAGTATTCGATATCTATTATGGAAAACACACGAATGAATCGTTTTTTAAACTAAAGAAAATAATTTTTTTAAACAACGTTTATTGTATTACGAATATTAGGTGATTAATAAGGAATTAAGACTTTTAAAAAAATACAAATTTTTGGAGAGGCTATGCCCCTCTAAGACTCCCTGAAAATTACGCCTATGTTATTATTTAATCGTTGTAATTTAACCAGCAGATAGAAATATAGACGTTTATAATATAATATAAAAATATCGATGATGATGTCAACTGGCATAAATTGAAATGTGCCTTCCTTTGGCTGCCCTCTACTAGTCTACTATATAAAAACTCATTATTGTTGTTGATTTTCGTAAAGTATAAAATAATATTTGTATTTCCCGTACTTACCACAGTACTCGCGTGCAGTACGTACAAAAGCACAATAAACGTGTTTATACATAATATACACATATACAGGTATTATAGGTACTGTAGTAGGTATGTATGGTAACGAAAATGGTCTAATTTGCGTACGTACTTGAAACGAGTCATCAACATTCAACGGTCCTCATTAAGGAACAATCCGAAACACATAATAATAATTGTTATTATTATATCGGTACGTACACCCGTAATGTTAAATATATGATTTCCGCGAATTCATCTGTACACCGCCCGCTCAGACAACACATGCAATGCGCGTACGTTGTCATATAATATATAATATTATAGGTAATATATGCGCGCATACCGTGAAGTACAATACGCGATGTATAGTATTATTGCATTAGCAATATTCTCGATTTGCCTTTCGCAAAAGGTCCGCGTGTCTAATGACAACTCGATTAGTCCTTGTACCTACTCGTATATATGTATAATATTGTTACAACGTCATGATATTACGTTTGCAGTGCCACCGTACAAATATTAATAATAATATCCTATACGGGGATGCAGGGTCTGATGCCATTTTTCCTCCATAGCGTGTGCAGTTAAAACGGTAAATTGTAATATAATAATATGTATTATATGGCTCAAATGCCAATAATTATATTGTTGTCCGATTTGACGCTTGCAGCATAATATGTCACGTACGCTGGAGGTCATGCCGAAAAAATGTCGAGTGAAACGTCACGTCGGGTGTTACGAGCATAACATTCAACGCGAAAAATAACACCCCATAACAGTCGAAATCTAGTCAATTTTGTGCAAATATTTTAACAATGTAAAAGCAGAATAGCAATTATTGATACCACTGCAATGATTTTGACTAAGATTTTACTAAGAAACTACCACGGCAACCGGATCGTTGTCAGGGAAACTGCATTTTACTCGTTTGTGTCGTATAGTTTCTCTCAAGGATTTTACAATTCAGCTAATAATCATTAAGCATCCAAAACCAAGAGAATTACGTTATTTTTACGTATACATAATCATAAACAGCCTGTTTTTTCAACTGATTGTATTATTGAACGCACAAAAAATACATAATTATTGTGGCATGTAATTTAGAAAATTTGTTTACTTTAAGCGGACAAAAGTTACATGTCCCAGACCTATACATAATTGTTGACGAAACTGATAAATATGTATAATTGTAAATGAAATGTAAATAATCCATTATCTTTCCCAGTATAATATATCCGTATTAAAATAAAATAACAACAACTGTTATTTATTTAACGAGTTTGGTCTATTTTATTCAAGGATGATTTTAAAAAAAATATAGAATATTTTGGATGACTTTAACAAAATAAATTATTCTTAGTATAACGACAAGTTCTGCATTACATCTAACTTACCTATTTGTGGATTTGAACAATTCGTAAGCATTAAACGCCCCCCCCCCCTGAACAATTCAACATTTGTGATATAATATTATACTTGACCTTCAAGCCATCGATATATATTTATATATATACATATATACATACAACAGGCATTTGACCGTTGTACATTTGCGGTCGTTTCCAATGCGGTAAAACAACAACAATGACGGGTCATGTTACCATTATTACCGCTCATCGAAACCGGATGGATGTAAGTTTTCACACGAGATATATAGAAAGTAAAAATCACCCTTGGGTAAGTTCCTACACAAAAATAAATTATACCGGTACAGGCTGGTGCGTGAGCTCCCACAAAAAAATTATATACCAGTGTACATAAGTTTGTACATTAATAAAAATCATAGCAAATAAAAATTGCCTTCCCACTTTAATCATAAAATTTGGTTGTTTTGTGTTTTGTAAAAAATCTAATCCAATCATTAATAATCAAAACGTAATCCATATATTACACGCATTTAATATGCATAATTATATATAATGATAATAATAATACAAATTACATTCTATGTGGCTTATTACAAAAGCTTAATATTAATTTGTTGTTTATATAATTATTATTTTTCGTTTATTTTGCTTAATTTTTTGGTTTATTCGTATCTGATGTTATTATTTTAATATATGTGTTTGTCTGAAACATTTTCAAGACTTTTATTATTTCGAATATAACGTATTGTTATATTTTTAGATTTCGAACGGAGTGATGGAATCTATTGGTTTTACAATGATGTGTGTTTTTTTTTTATTATTATTATTTTTTTTTTTTATTTATTTTTTTTTTTTGTGTCTGAGGACACGATTTTTGGTAGTAAAAATGCTTCGATTTTCTTAAACACCAACTTTTCTGAAAGAAAAGTGAATGTAGATGGTACTTGGGCAAGTCAAAAATCCAACTTTTTAATACTTTTTATAAGCGTTTGAACAGCGAATATTGATATAAAATTACATGTAAAATATAATATAATGTATAATATTCTAGACTGACAAATGATATCGGTTTTTGAAATTTGCTCTAACTCAAAAACGAAAAACCGTAACAACTTGAAATTTTCACCAAATCTTTATATTGGTATTTTCTATACATACTTAAGTTTTCAAAGTATTTTGACATATTTTGACTTATTTATAGATAATTTAAATTTTCGATTTTTGTAAAAAATATTTTTTTTTAAACATCTATAAAATTTAATTGGCTGGTCGAAAACTCTCAAAAATTTAATACAAGATTTATAATAAGCTTAACTTATTGTCACTAAAATATATCGGAGATTGTTTCACTCAAATTTTTTTTATAAGCCCATAAAGTTCAAATTTGTATAAAATGTGTCAAAATCACGATAATTTGCAAGTTATTTTGTATATAAAAATTCATAAAATTTTTCCTGTTTATACTTAAGGTTCAAAATTTTAACACTAGATTGTCCCATAAGTTTACCTTCAAAAATATATAAAAAAATTTCCACCAGACTTAAAAGAAAAATTTTATGACTGTTTTAAATTTAAATTTTTACGAAATTGCATTATAATTCAATTTAAATATAAAATACTATATTATTATATACACATTTTAGACAAACATATTAACTCCGTTCAGAATCG